>JABUQX010144102.1:0-10000 GCA_015478945.1 Trachelipus rathkii
GATGTGCTTCGTTCGGTTATCAATTTGAACCGTTTTCATATTTAATCGTGAAACGCTTTCGCGTTTTCGTGCGTACTTTATATATATATATATATATATATATATATATATATATATATATATCTTATATATATATATATATATATATATATATATATATATAATGTCCCAAAAGTACGTGTACTGATGTATTTAATTATGTATTGGAATTACCTGAAATTACAAGTTATCTCCTTCGAAGCATGACCCTTGGCAGGTTACACAGCAGTTCCAGCACTGTTCATGGCAGTGCCGGAAGTCGTTTCCTGAAGAATAGTGTTTAGTTCACGTGTTACATTATTTTTTGTTTTCCATCGTCCCAAAATGATGGCCCTTCAACATTTTCAACTTAGGGGGAAGAGTTAGAAATCGCACGGAGCTAGAACTTTGCTGAATGGAGGATGTGGAAGTACTTGAATGTTTTTCTTCGCTAGAAATTCTATAATTGAGAGCGCAGTGTGAGATGGCGCGTTATCGTGGTGTATCTCCAAGTCGTCTGCAATGACTGTTTTGATTCGCTGAACTCGTTTTCGAAGTCGTTCCAAGACATCTTTGCAAAAGACGCGATTAGCTGTCTGTCCTGAAGGTACAAATTGCTTGTGCGCAATACCACGGCTGTCGAAAAAAACAATAATCAGTGTTTTCACCTTGGACTTGCTCATACGTGCTCTCTTCGGACGAGGAGAATTTTTTGTGTGCCATTCCGCACTTTGCTGTTTGGTTTCAGGATCGTACTCTAAAACTCATGATGCATCGCCTGTTATAACTTTATCCAAAATATTGTGCTCCATTTCGAGTCTTTCAAGTAAATCTTTGCAAACTTTGACACTGTTCGCTTTCTGCTCCACATACAAGTCTTTCGTCACGAGTTTTGCACAAATTTTTGGATGTGCAATTGGTTCGTTAAAATCTCTCTCATGGAACTGCTTTTTGTCAAGCCGGTTTCTTCTGCAATCTCGGCGCTGAACGGGCGTTCTCTCTCCATCATTCTCCTTCAGCTACGCGTTTTTACATCGTTTGGTGGCTGAACAGTCTTCCCTGGCGAAAGTCGTCTTCAACATTTTCATACACTCTTTGAAGAGCTTTTGTTACGCCAAAAACCATGATTCTCGATGAAGTGGCGTCTACAAGCTTCGTTTAAAAAGCAAATGCCTCAAATGGCCAGACCTGTTTACGCGTTTTCACACAGAATTTGATGGCACCACCGCTGTTGCTAAATAATTGCGCAAATCATAAAACGGAACGAGGATAGGAAATCACGCCAATACACAGAATCGCGGTGCGAAACGTGGCTGAGGTTAGAACACCCAAACATAGATGTAAATTTGCAAGACTGACTTTATAATCTAGGGTCAAATAGGTAAGGATATGTGGCTAGAGTAAACTAGCGCATTCATTATCACGATACTGGAGGAGCTACATTATTCCCAGTCGTTCGTGGGATATTAAATCAAACTACTTTTAGGACAGAGAGAGTATATATATATATATATATAAATATATATATATATATATATATATATATATATATAATATATATATATATATATATATATATATATATATATATATATATATATATAACTTATATAACATGTATAATATATATATTTGGGACATATATATATATATATATATATGCTATATATATATATATATATATATATTAAAAGAACTATTATGCTTTCATATCCTGTGGTCAACCATTCCAAAAATTATCAATACGTTAATGAAGAAAGAGAAATATGTACCAGACACAAGGGTAAGTCGGAAGAGTCTTGACGTCATAACTCCACTATCAGAGACCGTCAGTGATAATGAGGAGAAGATGGATGAGTGAGTTATATTTAAAAGCCACCTCTTGTGGTTTCTCCTAGACTACGCCTATCTGTGACACTTAAAAAAGAAAGATTGGTAAAAAGTGTGTGACTGTGTAAAAGAAGTGTGGTGTGAGAAAAAGGAATACCTGCTGATCCGAACAAGCCTATATATATAAAACTCCTGTGTAAGATGGCTTAAGAAACAAGGACGAAACCATTGAGCACCAAAGTGTAGTAGGATATGCTCATCCAATCCCAACACCTCATTTGACCAATGGGTCGTTATATATATATATATATATATATATATATATATATATATATATATATATAAATATATATAATAATTTTTATGTAATAATAATAATAATATAAATATATATATATATGCATAATATATATATATAATTTAAATATATATAATATATATATATAATATATATATATATATTTAATAATAATATATATATATATATATATATATATGTATAATATGTAATAATAATAATATTAATAATATATATATATATTATATTCTTTAATATATATATATATGTATATATATATATGTAATAATATGTAATATATGAATATATAATAATGGCATAATATATGTAATAATAATAATATATATATATATATATAACAATATATGTAATAATATGTAATGTAATAATATATACTTCTTCTTCTTCAATAGCTATGCTATATGTATATCATATATATGATTTATATATATATATATATATATATATATATATATATATATATATATATATATGCTTTCTTATATATATATATATATATATATATATATATATATATAACAACCATATATATATATATATATATATGAATGATTTTATTTTTCTATGTGAGGTTGGATGTTTCGTAGCGGTCAGGACAAATGAAGATTTTCTTCGCGGTTATAGGGCGACAGGGCTGGCAACCCGGTCCCTTTCCTTTTGCTTGTATTACTCTTGGACCAGCGTTGGAATCTTATGCGCCTAGAAGCAAGATCTTCTGGAGAGCTCGGAGAAGATGCTAGTTCTACTGAAAGGTCGAAAACCCCTACGCAAGTGTTAACTCGGACGGCTTCTGAAACCACTGCCGAAAATGGTTTTATAGAGTGCTAGAGTTTTATAAGAGTTTCGGGCCAGAAGAAGAAAATGCTGGACCAACTGACAGGGCGAAGCGCTTCTGGTTATAGATTATAGATTATATATATATATATATATATGTATATATATATATATATATATATATATATATATGCTATATATATATATATATATATATATATATATATATTTTTTTTTTTTTTACAGAGATAAACACCACCGCTCACGGGCAGATCCCTAATCAAGGAGGAGGTGTACTCCACATTTAACAGTCATTTGGGACAGGCCTTAGGGAAAGAACAGCTCACATTTCTCCCCACCCGACCCAAGTTGCGAACCTGGGACCTCGCTTTGTTTGGCGAGTGCTCTGCCACTGAGCTACCGGGCGCTTTTAGTAAATAAATATAATACATATAAAAAAATCAAAAATATGCATACATACATATATATAACACTTATATATATATATATATATATATATATATATATATATATATATATACTGTACATATATATACTCTTTCTTTCTTTAACTCTTTATATATCTTTCTTATATATATATATACCTATATATACATATATATATATATATATAGTAGTATTATTACTATCGCATCTTTAATACTTCGACTTTCATTATTATCACTGTTACCTACATCACTACATCATCAGTAACCTGTTATCACATTTATCGTCATTCACCACCATCACTAATATCATCATTTTTACTATCATTACCATACTGACCAAATAATTTTTAAAAGTATAAAAATATTTTTTTAAATTATTATTCCAAAAAAAATTAATCATAGTTTTTAAGTTGGTTCAAAAATGACTGAAGATAGAAAAGAAAACGGTTATTTTATAGGAATCATGTTTAAATTAAGTTTGAAACGTACGATGCTGTCTTATTTTTTGAAGTTATTTATCAAAATTAAAAATTATTGAATTTTTTTTTTTGTTTCCTGCATTTTAATGTTCGCTGAATTCAATATATATATATATATATATATAGAGGTGGTCTGCCCCTCTTTATATATATATATATATATATATATATATATATATATATATATATATATATATATATATATATATATATCTATATAACTATATATATATAACAACATATATATATATATATATATATATATATATATATATATATATATATATATATATACTTATATATATAATATATATGCAGAGGTGGAGCACCCCGCTCATTTAGGGGTAGTCCGCTAGCGCACCTCCGCACCTCGAGAAAACGAGTAGTCCGCTAGCGCACCTCCGCACCTATTCAGACCATCAAACCTCGCTATCGCGGTCACGTCCGCACATCTGCACGTCAGCTACTAAATAATGTGGAATTTCACAAAAAAGGTTTAATATTAAATACTAAATAGTATATCCTTACAAAAGATTTATTTGTAATATTATATGAAAAATTGAATGAATATTTAAAAAATCTCAAGATTTTCCACTTTCTCCTCAATGTTTCGTCAAAGAACAAGAGATCCATATTACCTTTCAAAATGATTAGCTGCTCAAAATTAAAAGCAGTTAAGGCTGACCTCTTTGCCCTCAAAATATCCCCACCAATACTAAATAAATATTCGATCTACAGCCGCAGAACTAGGGAGAGGTGTATTATATTTTATGAACAAGTTCAACAAATTCTGCCTATGCTGAAAGGAAAGATGTCCTTGGTGAGAGGAGTGCTGGTGTTAGTTCACTTCCAGCAGTCCATTGCTAATTTAAGGTTCTCACCTAAATCATTCTGCCTCCCTTCTGAAATTTTTTGACCACCCTATTTTACAAGAAAGTCTATTTAAGTTCAGATTTTAGTGAATCATGAAGGCCTCGACATGCAGAGTGAATATAAATGATATGTATTAGCAATAGATATCTATATATATATATATATATATATATATATATATATATATATATATATATATATATATATATATATATATATATATATATATATATATATAATATATATATATATATAAATATATATATATATATAAATTCATAATACAAGGATATATATATGTATATATAATAATATATATATGTATATGTATATATATATAATATATACATATATATATATATATATATATATATTATAATAATAATAATATATATGTTATATAATATATATATATCTATATATATATAAATAATATATATATGTATATATATAGTATAATATATATATATAATATATCATATATATATATATATAATAATATATAATAATATATAATAAATAATAATAATAATATCATAATAATATCAAATATGTATAATAATATATAATAATAATATATAATAATAATATATATAATAATAATAATAATATGTATCATATAATAATATATATATAACATATATATAATATAATATAATAATATATATATATATATATATATATATGTACCAGCAATAATATAATATATATATATATGTAATATATATATATAATATATATGTATAATATATATATATATGTATATATATATGTAATATATATATATATATATATATGTATATATATTTATATATATATATATATATATATATATATATATATATAAATATATAATATATATATACATATATATATATATAATATATATATATATATATATATTTATATATAATAATATAATATAATATAACATATATATATATATGTATATATATAATAATATATATATGTATATATAGGCTTTATATATATATATGTATATATATGTATATATATAACTATATATATATAATAATAATAATAATAATATATATATAATAATAATAATATACATATATATCATATATATATATATATATATATATGTATATATATATATTTGGGTTTAACACAGAATTGATTTAGATATTGCCTAGTTATTATAGCAATAATATAATTAATTAAAGTTATAGATGAGGGTAATAAGCTATTCCGTCACATAAAAATCGGAGTAAATGTTATTTATTATATGTTTGTTAGAAGTTGGGGTGGTTTGGAAGTTTAATGTCAAAAACAATAGTCTTGACAAAAGTACAATTAGTTATAAACTTAAAAATAAAATTATATTTCTTTTATTATAACCAAATAAAAAATTCTTAATAAGTGACTTCATTGCTTTCATTTCGCAGGTGCAATGGACCAAGGCAGAGGAAAACTTTTTGATCACGCATACAAGTCCGCTAATTTCCTGACGACTCCACTTTTTATCGCTGGTCCGCACCTAATCTGTTTGAGGTCGCTCGGGCTGGATACAGCAGGATCAGCAGACTAAAGAGTGGGGAAGTGCACCTCCTGTGTATAATAATAACCTTAATAATATATATATATATATATATATATATATATATATATATATATATATATATATATATATATATATATATATATATATATATAATAATATATATATATATATAACTATAATATATATATATATATATATAATAACAATATAATAATATATATATAATAATAACAATAATAATAACCAATATATATATATAATAATATAATATATAGCATATATTAACCAACAACCAACAACTATATATATATATATATAATATATATATATATATGCTGCTTCTTCTACTATATATATCTATATATATGTGTGTGTGTGTGTGTGTGTGTGTGTGTGTGTGTGTGTGTGTGTGTGTGTGTGTTCTCCCCTTTCAAAAATATTTATGATAAAGTGAACATATTGAGGATTACTCTGACAAAGAAATCTGCCAGACGTACGAGTATCACACTGCCTTAAACTCTTACATGCTTATCTTACAGCATGCAAGTGACTACTTATCCGTCGAATGTGTCACAAGTCGGTTTTCAGGCATATGTGATTACTATTATATAAGTGTTTTAATAAATCAATATGAAGTGCTTGATATATTAAAATCCAGGAGTCAGTTTAGTAAAAATATTATACCAGTTAACTATGTAAAGATTATATATATATATATATATATATATATATATATATATCATATATACTATATATATATACTTCATATATATATATGTATATGTATATATATAACTAACATATATTATTCTATATATATATATTATCTTATTATTCTATATATAATGTATTTTGGATCTCAGTTGCTGAGAAAAAAGTAACTTCACTCTCCGTTGCGAAAAGGATTCCGTTACCAGTTATTCCGTTTCTTTATGGCAAAGAAATGATTCCGTTTCTTTATGGCAAAAACTAACGAGTTATAGTTACTCTCTTACCCCGTTATATATATATATATATATATATATATATATATATATATATATATATATATATATATATATATATATATATATATATATATATATATATATATATATATATATATACAAAAAAGTAAAGATGTAAATATTTATATATATATATATATATATATATATATATATATATATATATCAGTGGCGACTCGTGGTCAAAATTCTTGAGTAGGCAAATCAATATATATATATATATAGGAAATGTAAGTAGAATATGAATCATATAATAATAACAATAATAATAATAATAATAATAATAATAATAATAACAATATGTATATATATATAATAATATGTATATATATATATAAATATATAATATAATAATAATAATAATAATAATATAATAATAATATATACATATAATTTATATATATGTATATGTATATAATAATAATAATAATAATAATAATAATAATATATATATGTAAATATATATATATATATATAACTAATAACAATATAATATGTATATGTATAGGCATAAATGTATCATATATCATGTATATATCTATATATATGTAATAATATGTATGTATATAATAATAATAATAATAATAACATATGTATATAGTATAATAATAATATAATAATAACAACAACAACGTACATCATATATATATATAATATGTTATAATAATATGTAATATATATATATATATATATATGCATATATATATATATATAACTACTTGCTAACTGCTCATATATATATATATATATATGCCCTACAACACTCAGGAAAAAATTTAATTTTTAATGAAACTAAATCGAATACGAATTCAATATCCCCATATTTATAAAACTAAGAGCCTAATTTATTAAAGCGCACCAAAATCAGTAATAAATTAATATTTAATAACTAATATGAAAAGCTTATTATTTTTACTAACTCCAACTCCACATAGAAACATTCTCATTAATAACATGAAAATGGAGCTACTGGCCGAGGCAAATTAGCTACTAACCTAGAAGGAGTCTGATTCAAGCGAGTATGGCGACACTGGTCGGATGAATGAGTCAATGATTCTATATGAAACTATGAATTAAATAAGTCGGTATAAGAGATGATCAAGTTAGCAAAAATTAAATAATTAGTTAATTATTATTATTATATTATTTATAATATTTTTATTATTTCTTGCTAATGTAATAAATTGGGATTCTTTAAAAAAAAAATGACTGCTAATTGAGTCGGTCGGCAAAATACGAACTTGCCATGTCATATAGGAAAAGGAACTATTTTATTTGACTCAGAGAAATAACAATTTCCACCAATCGCCAATATTAAAAAAGGAATCAGTGAAATTTACAGTCAAACGTGGTTTGGCGAGTGTTGAGCCTTCGAACGAGAATCATATAAATATATATATATATATAATAATAATATATATATATATATATATGTATATACTATATATATAATATAATAATAATATATATATATATATATATATCTTTATATATATATATAACAATAACCAATAACTGCTATATATATATATATCTTGTTTTTTTTTTTGGGTTCACTAAGGCAAGTAGGCGTTGCCTACTCTGCCCTACCCCCAAAAGCAAGCCACTGATATATATATATATATGTATATATATATGCTCATACTATATATATATATATATGTATATATAACTTTTTATATATATATATATATATATATATATATATATATATATATATATATATTTTTATATATATATATATATATAATATATATATATACTATATATATATATATATATATATATATATATATATATATATATATATATATATATCATAACCTCTTCTTACTACTATATACTATAATGGAAGCGAAACTCCATAGACTTGTTTGCTCGGGCATAACACGAGTTATCATTATAGAAACGATCGATCTTCTACGATCTTCTACAAATTTCATAAAGCTACGATAAAAAATATATATATTTTTAGGAATTGGTCATATGAAAGAAAGTATTGCATAATACGTATAAGGATTATTTGAGAAAGTATTTATTGAAAATTTAAAGATAATACAATTATTTTCAATCAATTATAAAAGGTGAAAGTTGAGATGAGGTCTGCGATTGGCGTTTTAAAAGATAAGTTTAAGTTTTAAATTTTTTTTCATTTTTTTAGTTTTAGGTTTTAACAAATTTTAATATTGCCTACCCGAGTATAGTAAAGTTATATAGGTTTAAGTTTTATTTTTTCAATATATATATATATATGGATGAAAATAAATGCATGCTCATATTACAAATTGTGCATGTGTGTGTTCATTTTTTCATTCCGTTTTCTCCTTTTGCTTTAGTCTGTTGTTCTTATTTGCTTGTGTGTGTCGAGTGTTTGTGTGTCTGTGAAAGATGGCAGGTTGCGTAGGCGCGGGCTAACTCTAACCCTAACCTTTTGCTCTTGTCTGAGACTCAGATGGCTAAGAATTTATCCTCTAACTCGTTTAAAGTTTCCAACTATAACTTATTTCATTATTTCCACTAAAAGAAGACATCAATAGCTTTTAATTCTTGAACCCAACTTTGTGTTGATATATTTCTTCAGAAGAAATTTGGTTATACCCAAAACCTTAAAACCGAGAATAGTAAATAATGAACAACAAGATCCATTCCCGCAAATCTGTTATATACTAACTGAGTTTGAAATAAATGGTTTCACCGAAATAATGATTGTTGCAAAAATATACGAA
>JABUQX010144103.1:2500-15000 GCA_015478945.1 Trachelipus rathkii
AAAAGACCACAAAATTGGTCAAATAAGAAAGAAGTGGGAGATGACTCAACACCCACGAGAGGAGCTCGTTGGGATAAATTCAACAGATATAGGAGAGAAAGTAGTTCTCCTAGTCCAAGGTTTTCTCCTGAAAAGGGGGCAAATCAGAGAGCGAAGCGCAAAGAGTACAAGGTCAATAAGGTAACTGATGCAGCAATTGCTGGTGCTGGAACTTCTCGGCAGCGAGATTCCAATCGTTCTTCTCCAGAAGAAGAAGTGACGCAAGGCTCATATGAAGAACCATAAACTTCGGAAGGGGAGTCGGACGAAGCAGAATACATCAGAGGCAATATTCACAAGAGCTGCAAGATTGTTGAAAAGGGTAAAGCACCTAATAGGGCGAAAGGCGGAAAGAAGTATGTGAGGAAGTTAATTCACCGAGCTATTAGCGAAAGCTGTTCTGATAGTGAAATGGTGGAACTCATACAGAAGGAGCAATGTGCTAAAGAACAGCTTGCCAAAAGGCAGCACGATCTTGACTTGGTTGAGGCTTTTTTAGAGAAAGCCCAGCGTCGCGCATGCGCGCCACGAGACGCACCACGCGAGTAGCAAACCTATTCAAGGGACTACCACGCGGCAGGGTAGCTCAAAGCATGCAAAGCACAACTCCACTGCCGTACCAAGTATGTAACGTTAAGCACGCGGAAAATAATAATAATTTTGCACCGCACCGCACTAGAATTTCAGCCTACTACCTTAAATGTCGAATTTTAAGCGATAATGATAAGTACTACTGCAAAGAAAAGGCTTTTATCGACAGTGGTTCGTCCTTAAATATTTTAAAGTTCTCACACTTTAATAGCTTAAAAGATAGTTTTGATTTAATTTCTAGAGATATTAAACTTAATCTGGAAAGTATCACTCAGGGTGTGATACAAGTACACGGGGTCACTACACTTACACTAGAAATAGCTAATAGAGTTTGTCAGTTTACATTTGTCATAGTTGGAGACAACTGTGATTTTAGTGGGAACATCATATTAGGCTGTGACATATTATCACAGATACCGCTCGTATTTGATTTTTCAGAGAAAAAATGTTATTTTAAAATAGAAAATAGTTCAGGTTTAAAAGTAGATGTGAATAATCCCATACCACTAATGGTGGATAAAAAGGCGAAACTATCCGCGAAAGTGGCGGATAAAAGGTATTTCGACCAAAGATCTAACACCATCTGCGAAAATGGTACACAAGGAGATACGGATGAACGCTGTCCGCAACGGAGGAAAAACGTAAGACATCTTCGACCCAACCAGAGATCGAACCGATGCAGTGGTATCAATGGTGGATACGCCCGTAGAAACCGATGGCAAAATCAACCGAATCCTGTATGGCAGAAAGGTAAAAGATTTAATAATCGATGTAATATTAGAAAGAACTGGCAAACAGGTAGAAGAAATAGGCGCACTAATATTGGAAGAAAAAGGCGCAGATATAGGCGCAGATATAATAAACAAGGCTGGTACCATAATAATAATTGGTACTCAAGAAACAGCCAGTATGATACTGAAAACTGGTACGAAAGCACCAGTAAAGAAAGGTATAAAAGACCGCCTCGAACACTCATGGAAGATGTTTTTGAAGGTGATTTGTATTGTTATAAAGTCTCAAGAACTCCGGATTTACCTGTAATCCGTGAGGAAGATACCGAAGAAGACTCAGACACTCATGAAGAAGATTCTGAGAACGATATCCAGAGTAGCGAGAACCGCACTCATATGGAGTACGCGCTTAAGAAAGCGAATATCATACAACGCGCCGCTGGCAAACTTACAAATGAAAACTCATATATCCCATGGGGTGAGAACAGTTTAAGGGATGAGAATGAGCATAGTGGTCAACCATCTGATTACAGTTCAGATAACGAGAATGAGCATAGAGCTCAATACTTAGATAATGAGGATTTTATTCCTTATCCATCTGATCAAACGATACATTTCGATCATGATGAAGAGGATTATGAAAGTAGTCCTGAAGTAGGTGACCAGCACGGTGATGATCATAGCTCTAACCGTTGCAATGGTAGTAATAGATGGAAATTTGCCAGAACCAACAAACAAAGTTGGAATAAGAAGTATTGGAGGAACCATGGTAAGGAATCTGAAAATAGAATATTGGTTGATGGTATCAACACAGTACGGTACCGCACCATACCATCCAATGCTCACAATACATACCGAAACTCTCATAGATATTCAAATTGGTATAGAGATACTACGGAATGCGCACCGAAGTACCTCAATCATGCCAAAACGAATGGAAAGAGAACCAGGAATGGTAAAGGGGCTAGAAGATGGAAGAGTGACGCAACCCGCACTGAAAGCCAATCAATTCAACCCACTCAAGTTGTGGAATGCTTACAATCAAGCATTTTGCACCCGCTAAGATGCCAGAATAGCGGTATAAGGTCTAGAACACAAACCACACAGCCTGTGTGTACGTCAATGGTACGTAAGACGTCTAATACCACAACACCAAACAGAGGTGAACTTAAGTGGATTCGAACTGGTACTGATACAGATGTGAACTTGGAATTGATCAGCCAACAACATCAACTTCAACTACAAGTGAGAAAAACTTAGGAAACCGCCTCAAGTCGCATCATAAACATAGAAAGAAGAGATGTGCACCTGATCCTACTTTGAGGAATGTCCGTAAGGAGGAGAGAGAAAAATGGGTCCCAGAGTCCGTCAATGATCGTCAGTCATTGCACTCGATTGGGAAGAGCATAAAGACCTCAACAGGAGTGACTGTAGCCCAAAACTCTCGAGTCCAAACTGACATGAAACAACTTATGTCACCGATCAGGAAAGAATAAGAAAAAAGATGTTGGTATTAAATAGTAATAGTAAAAACTTAGATAAGTATACACCTGAAATAAGAGGAGAACCTCATTTATACGAAGATGTAGACACAATGTGTACAGTTAAACTTAATAACAATATCAGAATTATACCTAATTATAAATACATTTTAGAAGCAAAGATTGTAAATGAAAAGGCGCAACAATTGCCTGATAATAGCATAATAATAACGGTACCAACAGATGCTTTTAGAGGTAGCGCAGCAATTTTTGTTAGAAGTACCTTATCTACAGTGAAAGATGGTAATATAGTGATAGAGCTGATAAATTTAGGGAGCCGCCCTGTTGAAATAATAAAGGGTGAAGCCATTACTACAGCCTATCCAGTCTTGAAAAGAGATCATACAGAGATAGAAAAAGTAAATGCCACACGAAACACAATGATGAAACAGATACATGCACAAACCATGCAAGAGTCCAGAAAGGACTACAAAAAGTGGAAAATACCCACAGTAACTGAAGGACTATCCGAGAGGGAGTTGTATATGACATACCAAGAGATACTGACAAAAGATGAAGAAAAACATCGAGTGTTACAACGACCCGAGGAACTCGAAAATATCATTGAGTTTCTCATGAAAAACAGAGATGTTGTAGGGCTGTCGGATGACCCCATAGGGCAGTTCCCCAACTATCAATTTAAATTAGAACTGGACGAGAAATGTCCAAAGGTCTTGTTCACTCATCAGTATCAGCAACCCAGATCTTTTATAAAAGATATTAATACCTGGACAGAAGATCAGTTAAGGAAGAATCTGATCGAACCATCGGTATCCCCTCATTCCAGTCCGTTGCTAGTCATACCCAAGAAGTCTGGAGGTCACCCCAGGATTTGTGTCGATTACCGGAAGATAAATAAATGGTCAATTGGAGACGCCTATCCAATTCCATTCATACAGGACACGGTGAATTCACTAGAGCGAGCTAGCATATTCAGTTCGATAGACGTTCTAGACGGCTTCTACCAGATAGCAGTAAGTGAAGAAAGTAGACCCTTACTAGCATTTAGCACACAGAGAGGTTGTTATCAGCCGCGGGTTCTGCCAATGGGCCTGAAACAATCACCCGCCGTCTTCAGTCGTATAATGAGTCTCGTGTTAAGTGGATTGTTAGGCATAGGTTGTCTCTCATATATTGATGACATAATAATATATTCACAAGACGTACCATCACACTATTGTAGCCTATCAAGAGTTTTCGAAGCACTGAGAAAATGTAATTTTAAAATTAAATTAGAAAAGTGTCAATTTTTTAAGAGAGAAATAGTATTCTTAGGATACTTGATTTCTGGACAGGGAGTCACGGTAGACCCTGAAAAGCTAAAACGTTATCCAAAATCAGGACACCAACTAGCGTGCCCGAGGTACGCTCGGTTTTAGGGTTCTTTCGGCTTTTTCAGAACGCTTCTACCCGATTTTTCAAAAACTGCTGAACCCTGACCAAACTATTTTAAGAAAAAAACAAGAATTCATATGGGAGAGGAACAAGAGAGATCATTGAATAAACTGAAAGATTTACTGTTAGCAAGATCAATCGTACAATATCCTGACTTCAATAAAGAATTTATTGTTGTAACCGACGCATCCATTCACGGTTTAGGAGCAGTATTACTACAAGAGAATGATAAAGGAGAAGAATTACCTTTAGCTTTTGCAAGCAGAACTTTGTCAAAAGCGGAAAAGAATTATGCCCCTACGGAGATGGAATGTTTGGGAATCATCTTTGCGTTGAGGAAGTTTAAGAACTTAATATATGGATATAAGATAAATAAGAGGAAGACTGATCATTCAGCAGCAGTCTCAATATTCACTAGTAAAGACTATCCAACAGCAAGATTAGCTAGATGGTCTCTTACAGTATCCGATTTTAACCCAAGCTTTGAACATATAAAGGGTACCAAGAACTCAGTTGCAGACTTCTTATCCAGATATATCCCTGATACAGGTGAAATAGATGATGAAGAGATAAGAGCAGAAGAAACAAGACAAGAAAAACTCAATATGATAGAGCACCATCCTAAAGAAAATAATAGTTTTAAAAGCAAGAAAAATCAGAACTCCAATAATAAACATAAAGACATAGATAAAACAGATGAAATATTAACATTAGATACTGCAACCATTTCGAAAGAACAAAAGAAAGCAGATGAAATGAAGGTAGAATATGAAGATCTGCGAAAAGGTAAGAAAATAAAAGGTTTAAAATTCTTTAAAGATATGATTTATATAAAGATAAAAGAAAACTATAAAATATGGTTACCCAAATCTTTGATAGATATAGCCATTGATATGACTCACTCAATACAAGGTCATAGTGGGTCAGAAAGAACTCTAGAAAAACTAAGGAGGAGATATCATTTTCAAAATATTAGAAAAGTAGTTGAAGAATTTTGCAAAAGCTGTCATACGTGTCAAGAAGCGAAAGGATCTAAGCCTAAGAAGGCAATCATAAAAACATATCCTTTAGCAGAACAACCATTCCAAAAGATTGCTATGGACATAATGGGTCCATTAACAGTTTCATCAAAAGGGAATAAATATATACTCGTCTTCAAGGATCAATTAACAAGATATGTAGAATTAGCAGCATTAAAATCGAGAGATAGTGATAAAATAGTAGATGTTTTTATTGATAGAATAGTAGTATGTCACACCGTACCAGATACAATAATCTCTGACAATGCATTAGAATTTGTAGGAAAACTCATGAAAGGTATATGCAGAAAGTTTAAGATTAAAAAGGTAGAAATAAGTAGCTACCACGCTAATTCAAATGGGTTGGTAGAAACCACAAACGCAAATATAGCAAACTTTCTCAGATGTTACGTCAAAGACAATCAGCGTGACTGGGACCAATATTTACCTTTGGCCCAAGCAGCTATAAATAATACCTATAACAGTAGTATTAAAATAGATCCCCATTTCCTACTATACGGTTACACCAAAAGAATGCCATCAGATTTACCATCAGAAGCCTTAATAAAACCTAAAGAGCCTAAACCTATAAAGGAAGATGATAAGATAGAAAAGTTATACGAAAGAATATGTTTTGTTCAGAAAGTACCCACATAGCAAAGAAATTAGCTCATCTAGGAGGAAGCAGTGATATGATAGAGGTATTATTGGAAAAAGTAATATTAGAAGAAACATACCCTATTAATTATAGAGAAATATTAAAGATATTTTGGATAATATAGATTCAGTAACACAACGAAGTATGGGTAAAAGAATATCCCCAAGAATTTTGTATAAATTATTAAAGCTTAGAAGCATTCATTCAAAAGAAGGTATAGAACATACGATGATCAATGATATTGTCAATGGAAGATCGTTTCACAACAACAAAGATTTACTGATGACAATGTGCACACAAGCATGGACCATCGACGTGTTCGATGTACCAATGAAACTAACACACTTTATGAATGAAGCAGATGTATTAAGGTTGAAGGGAGAACTTCTACCTTCGTCTCATACGAACACCAGAGATTTGGTAGGAACATGGTTACGACATCAAAGAAGAAGAAACGTGAGAACGTTATTCAAATTCTTGGGAGAACAGCTCATGGGAACATCAATTTCATACGTCTATAGGTCACGTTATTTTCTAAATACGTTGCCTATAAGATGGCAATTAGCTTGGAGAGATAGAGAATGGACTGCAACCACCAGAATCTCTCACACTGTCAGCTTCTCGATGAGGGGAAGATTATAAATCATCATCAACATACATGGTTAGATAACAACACCAACAAGCAACCTACAAAAATAATTTTGTCTCATGATTAAAATTTTTTTTTTAAATTTTTGATTGACAATTTTGATTATTTTTTTTTTTGAAATTTTTGACAATTATAGTTATTTTTACTATTTGGTTTAAATATTTACTATTTATTGATTTTTCTCTATTTTTTGTTGATTGATAAACATATATATATTCTAATTTTAAGTCATAAATTTTTTCTTTTGACCAAAGTTAATTTATTTCTAATTAATTTTACCCAAGAATAACGTTAGAAAATTTGTTTCAGCTTTGATTTATACTTGTCTATAATTTCATTTATACTTATCTATATTTTATTTTACACTCCATAGAAACAGTACAGTATAATTAATTCTATTTTTACAGCAATTTTATTAATATTCTTGCTAAAACACGTTTTTCTATCAATTGTTACAATACTAAACTAATTAATATGTAAACATTTCTTATACTTTTAATTTTTTCTTTCACATTACAACAATACTAAAGTCATTTTTCAATCCAATGACATAATACTCTATATCCTACTCACATCAAACATAACTTTACACTTTTTGGATATAAATACTGCCGAAATATATTTACTTTCCAGAAAGACGCATTTGAAATTTGGGATATTAGAAAAAAAAAGATACGATCAGAATTTGGAAATGAGGAAAAAAGGGATTCCTTGTAAACTTCTATCAGCAGTGGAATTCACGAGGATTTTGCATCAGATGCACCAATCGTTCCCTTACTCTTTCACATTCCAGATTTTAAGTGAAAATCCAATAGCTGGCACCATCCAGTACATACCAGCAATGATTCCAGTTAAGGCTAAACAATAATATTGAATAATTTTATTAATTGTTTTGATTTTAAGTATTTTGATTATAGTATTTAGTATTTTTGATTAGTCAACTTTCTTATCAAATTTAAAGTTTAAATTTTTTGATAGGGGGGGCAATTTGAAAAATTACAATTACTTAATCGTAAAAACCTAACAGGATATAAAATTTCCAATAATGTAATTAAGAAATAATTTTATAATATCAATTTGGAAAAACTATTATGAAATGGTTTTTCACATCTCGATATGGCTTTCCCATATAGCTATAGGATTGTAGTATAATATTATTTGGAAAAACACTCTTATGAAATAGTATTTTTAATATCTAATTTCACATTCGGTTTTTCACATCGCAATACGTTTTTCCCATTTAAGAAATGGTAATTTTCAATCTAAGATTTTTCTATAGCATTAAAGCTTAAATTCGAAACAAAAATGCAGGATACATATCCGACCTCAAAAACTGTAAACAATTTTATCCGTAAACATGGGTGGTATAAAACCCACAACTTGAAGAGCAGAGCTCATTATTTCGAATCTATTAACTTCAATACAACCGAAAAATAAGCGAGTATATTTTTAACAGTGAAACCGAAAGTGAATAGAGTAAAAACGCTAAGTTCATTTTGAACTTAGAAAAATTTCTAAATAGCTTTCACGTAGTAAAAATATCCAAGTAAAAACTTTTAAATTTAACTTTAAAAACAAAAGCGTTTTGAATTGCTTTGAATCAACAATTTTTAAATTAACGATTCTATAAAATTTATTCTAAAGTAAAATTTTATTTTTAATTTATTTTAAACTCTACGTCGCGAACGAAACGTGTAAGTAGACGAAGCAGTTTAATTTTAAATTATTATTATTTGAAAACCATTTAATTTTTCATTTATCAAATTTTACATTTTCAAATTCATTTTTGAATTTAAAAACTAAATCTCTCAAAATTATGAAATCATTTAATTTCAAAATGTATTTGATATAAAATTATTTATTATTGTTATTTAAATTTATTATCAACTTCAAAGCCATTTTAGTTTCCAAACAAATTAACTTTGAAATAATAATAAAAATAATAATAATAATAATAATAATAATAATAATAATAATAATAATAATAATAATAATAATAATAATAATAATAATAATAATAATAATAATAATAATAATAATAATAATAAAAATAATTATAAAAAAATAATAATAATAATAATAATAATAATAATAATAATAATAATAATAATAATAATAATAATAATAATAATAATAATAATAATAATAATATAAAAGGAAATTGCCGTCTGACTTGAAGCTAGACTTAATCCTTCGTTATATACGCGTCATTCATACGTCACCTGCATAGGTCATTTAATGTAAGTAATATATAAATACATAAACGTACATAACTGTGTAAACCGATAACTGGGCGTGTGTATCAAAATTACACAATGTATGTATATTTATGTATAGCGCGAAAACGAAAATTATACAAATTTTAGCATACCAAACAAACCTACAAAAAAAAATATATATATATATATATATATATATATATATATATATATATATATATATATATATATATATATATATATATATATATATATATATATATATATATATATATATATAAATATATATATATATATATATATATATATATATATATATATATATATATATATATATATATATATATATATATATATATATATATATATATATATATATATATATATATATATATATATATATATATATATATATATATATATGTGGTGTGAAGACGTGCTTGAATGTTGTGCTCTCAGTGAAATAATTTAAAGTTCTACGTACGAGGTTTTTAAAAGATAAGTCCTAGTTTTAACTTTTTTCTTTTCTTTTTTATTTTTTTTAAGTGACTGTACCCGTAGGTTTATTTTAAAGTTAATACTGTTTATGAATTTCGTCTTCACAGTGTTTAAAATTTGATTTTTATTATTTTGGCACTTTAACTTTTAAATTTAGGTTTTAATGTTAAATCAATTTTATTTACTTTTTTTTTATTCGCGAATTTATAGGGGTGCAGAGAGCGTTAGTGTTTTTAACTTTAAGATTTTTCATATTTTTACATATTTACTGTAAATACGATTTTAGCTTTTTAGCATTTACGGTTTTAAATTTAGGTTTTAGACGTGTGAATAATTTTAACCTGATTTCACGTTTGTCTGTTTTATTTTTTTTTTTTTTTGTCTGTTTGTTTTGTGGTTTTTGTATGTGCATGCAAGATGGCAGATTTGCACCGGCGCGGGCTTACTATCGACTTTGCTAACATCCGTGGCTTGCAATCTAACTCTGCATCCGTGGAATACCACCTCTCTAACTCTAATCCTAACCTTTTGCTCCTGTCTGAGACCCAGATGGCTAGGAATTCATCCACTAACTCGTTTAATATGTCCAACTATAACTTATTTCATAATTTGCCGAAAGGTGGAGTATGTGCCTATGTTAACATAAACACTCCTGTAACACGTCCGAGAATCTTGAATCTCCTAACTTCGATGTTCTGTGGCTTTAAATTCTTTCTTCCTTCTACTACAATAATCTTGTCAGCTTCTGCTACTGTTCTCCTAACAGAACAGATTTTGACGCCTTTTGAATACCTACTACTTCACGAGACTGTTATATATCTTCTCATCCAAATACTGAGGTCCTCTATTTAGGGGATATCAATCTACACAACACTGAATGGTTGGGGTCCCTCTCACACTGATTTAGGTGGTGAGGAGACCGAATCAATTAATATTCTCAACTATTTGGAGCAACTAATTAAAGAACCTACATACATTCCGGATCGTCCCAACCAATTCTTGAACACACTTGACCTATGTTTCACCACTAGTCCTTCTCTCTATAAATACACCACCTTCGCTCCTATTGGTAAATCTGACCACAACCTTATATCTCTTAATTTTAATATTTCTCTCCAACAGCTCCATTCTGCTCCATGTGTTTTCTGGCATTTTGATCGGACCGAGTGGGGGCATTGCGTCGCTTCTACGCTAACTATATAATTGGAGTGACTGCTTTGACTCTGGAGACGCTTTAGCTTCATGCCGATAAGGTGGGAGCTGTAATCGTTGATAGGATAAGAAAGTTTATTCCTTCGACTAAATCTTTCTCTACCTCAAAATCCACGGTTCGATCGTGTTTGTTCTCTGGTCATTCAAGCTAGAGACAGTGCGTATCGAAGGTGGAAAATTTCCTTCTATCACTCTTGCTAATTTTCATTCTGCTAGAACTCGTTTGTGAATACTCTTTCGACGAGCAAAGCGGGCTTTCATCAAACGAAAGTGCGCTAACCTCCTTGGTTCTCCTACTGACAAATCTTTCTGGCCTCTTGCCAAAAACATCTCTAACAACTTCTGTAAATCTGTCTTTCCTCCCCTCTTATTCGCTTTGATGGTTCTGTTGCAATTCTCCAACTGAAAAGGCCAATCTCTTCGGCCTCCTATTTTCCCTCTAACTCAACCCTGGACGATTGGCATTCCTCCTCCTCCTTCTTCTCTCCCTCTCAGGTGTCCTATGCCTTGCCTGCATTACGATCGCGTGCATGGGCTCCTGAAATCTATGAACGTTAGGAAGGCGGGTGGCCCTGATGGCATTCCTCCCCGAGTTTTGAGGGAGTGTGCTTCCGTGCTATCCCCGCCCCTCGTTCAACTATATTCTCTATGTCTCAATACTAGCACTTTCCCTCAGTGTTGAAAGCACGCACATGTCCAACCTATTCCGAAAAAGGAAGCCGCTCTGATCCTTCTAACTATCGCCCTATAGCTCTCACTTGTATTCTATCTAAGATCTTTGAAACCTTTCTCAACTCTCATTTCTTAGATCATCTGGAATCTCATTCACTTCTTTCCGATCGCCAGTACGGCTTTCGGCGCTCGAGGTCTACTGACGATATACTTTCCTATCTTACTGATTTATGGTTTTCCGCCCTTAGGAACTACGGGGAGACTTGCGTGGTGGCGCTTGACATATCCAAAGCATTTGACCGGGTATGGCACGCGTCACTGCTCTCCAAGCTCCCCTCCTTCTTCTCTTTGCTTACTTATGTCTAGCTTTCTTTCAAATCGCTCAATATCGGCTGTTGTTGATGGGGCGACTTCTTCTTCCTTTCTTTCAATAGTGGTGTTCCTCAGGTTCTGTCTTATCTCCTACTTTATTCCTACTTTTCATTAATGATCTTTTCACCTGCACATCTAACTCTATTCACTCATATGCCGATGACTCGACCCTTCATTCTTCAACTCATTTCAATTCTGCTCCTTCTTTTACTTCTAGAATTGCCTCTCGTCTTAATCTTTCCGATTCTATTCTCGCTGATCTGGATAGAATTTCCGGGTGGGGTCGTCTGAACCTTGTGAAATTCAATTCTTTAAAAACTCAACTTCTACAAATCTCCCTCTCTAAGACACCTTCTAACTTTCCTATCTCTTTCGATGGTTCTCTCGTCTCTCCTGTTGACAATATAAACATCCTTGGCCTTAACATAAACAAAAAAATGTCTTGGAAACCTCACATCACAACGGTTGCTAAGGCGGCCTCAAAGAAAGTGGGTTCTGTTTAGACTGCGAGACTTTTTCCTCTTCTCAGTTACTCTAGTTATACAAGGGCCTCATCCGCCCTGTATGGAGGACTGCTCTCATATCTGGGGGCGCTGTCAGGTTTCACCCGGCTTTTGGATAGGGTCGAGTCAAAGGCAAAAAGACTTATAAACTGTCCTGTTCTTTCTAGTTCACTTGACCCTCTATCTTTGCGGCGCGATGTTGGTGCTTTATCTCTTTTCTATAGGTACCGTAGCGGCAAGTGCTCGAGGGAACTTTCCACTCGCGTGCCACCACCTTTAAGACGCCCTCGTAGCACAAGGGGTGCTGTGTCGGCACATGAGTTTTGTGTTGATATCAGCAACTCCAGACTAGTTCGCTGCGGTGCCTCCTTCTTTCCTGCCACCTCTGTTCTGTGGAATTC
>JABUQX010144103.1:27500-32949 GCA_015478945.1 Trachelipus rathkii
TTAGTGTGTCCCACCATATATATTATATATATATATATATATATATATATATATATATATATTTATATATATAATCTGATATATATATATATATATATATATATATATATATATATATATATATATATATATATATATATATATATATATATATATATATATATATATATATATATATATATATATATATATATATATAGTAAACAATAACAAATTAATGAAATTTGTACTTGCTAGATCCGGAGCAGCGTCCTTTTTCGCAGCTCCGACTCCGGCTCTCGCTCCAATCAAAAAAAAAAAATTGGTCCGACTCCAACCCCTAAAAAATTTCGGATCCGGCTCGGCAAACCTGCTTTTAATTGGCATAACCCGATCAAGATCTAACGAGGTGCAACGGCGCCTGAAATCTAAAAATTACATAACCTAAAATAAGTTATTATTATTATTATTATTATTATTATTATTATTATTATTATTATTATTATTATTATTATTATTATTATTATTATTATTATTATTATTATTATTATTATTATTATTATTAAGCTTTTTATATTATTATTATTGTTATTAGTAGGATCCAATTTATTATTATAATAATAATAATAATTTCCTCAATTTATAACATAAGAAAAATAATTGTAATCCATAAATTTAAAAGTTTTTAAAAAAAATATAATATTTATCATAGTTTATAAAATTATTAAAAAATTTTACATTTTAATACAAAATTTAGAAATAAGTTAAATTTTAAAAATCAAAATAAATATCTGATAAATATATGTATTACCTCTATTCTTATTAAAGTTTTCATCTTACAGAGAAATTTTAGAGGTGAATTAAGTAGCCTTAATATAAATTTAATATATATATTAGTGATGAACATGACATCCGCATTTGCGGAACATCCGCACCGAAATTGACATTGACATCCTCATTTAACGGCACATCCACATCCGCATTCGCATCCTCTTCTGAAAAGATGTTTTCTACATTTGATTTTGATTAAATGCATATAAAATATGATACTACCTAAGCACTCATCTCTTGAGTTTGCGGGAATTTCCACCAAATTTTGACGTTCCTTTTGCATATATATAAATTATTATTATTAGTTGACTGGGACAGTATTTTTAATTCATTTGTTGAAAGAATATATATATATATATATTATATATATATATTATATATTATTATATATATATATATATATATATATATATATATATATTATTATTATTATATTATTATATTCCTATTACATATTTATATATATATAATTTAATCCAACTATTAATAATACATCCAATCATATATATTATATATATTACATATATATATATATATATATATATATATATATATATATATATATATATATATATATATATATATATATATAAAATATATATATATATATATATATATATATATATATATATATATATATATATATATATATATATAATCAACTCATTTCATATCCATCTAATATATATATATATATATATATATATAAAATTTTATATTTTATATATATATATATATATATATATATATATATATATATATATATATATATATATATATATATATATATATATATATATATATTATATATATTACAAATATATATATATATATATATATATGTATCTCCATCACTAATATATATATATATATATATCCCCTCCAATGGCGGTGCGCCTTGCTGTGGCGGAGGGGCTTACTTCCGCCCAGAGACAGTCTGCTGCCTTAGTAGCGGAGGCCGCTGGGGGGAAAACTAAGTCGCCGCCCCCAATCCACGGTGGAACAGCATACGCCAAGGGATGCATGGCCGGAGGGAAGTTCGGTCTCAAGTATGCGAACTCAGGATACCAGGCGACCTCCTGTTTCAATTTAGCCTTCCCGCAGTATGAGGCTCTGCTGCGGGTGACCGTATAATTCCTCAGTTTAACTTATTCTTTTATGGATACGAAAAAACTTTTACAGGGGGGCACCCCCTTAAGTGCGCCACTCCCAAAGGCCTCAAGGCCTTCTTTGGATTCCCCCGAAACCTCAACTGAAAAGGGGCTTACAGTCCCTGTCAGGGGGGTGGAAGAGGAATCCAACTTGGCTGCTGCAACCCCATTAGGGGATACAGCATCTAATATCGAGGAGTCTATTCAAAAGCTCCAACTAACAATGCCTCGCCTTTCAGGCGCGGCCAGAAGAAGATATAGGTGGCTGGTGAAGAACGGGCACGATCCTTCAGAGGCCCGCAAACTGGCTCTCGTGCCTATTGGCCCCCCGCCTGCGGAAAAACGAGCGCGCCTTAGTGACTCTACGCCAGGGGGGTGCCAAAGAAACCTAGGACTGGAGGCAGTGATGGGAGCGCAAGCGCCCACGCTACCTCAAGTCCCACCATAAATACAATTAGAATAGGAATAGTCTCTAAAGACTATCCACAAGAAATCTTGACAATGGAACAACTTAAGGCCATACAAGAAGGAATCCTGGGCAGGATCGTGGAACTAGTTGGCGGCACCACACAGCCAAAGTTTCACGGCTCTATCCTCAAACCAGGGTGGGTGCAGTTCAACTGCGACGATGAGGCCACAGCAGAGTGGCTGAAACTCGTTGTTGGACAGCTGAAACCTTGGGAGGGGGCAGATCTAAGGACAGTGGAGGGGGATGAAATCCCCCGACCCATAGTACTGACTGGTCTCTTCCAGAATAGTGCAAGGGATGGGAACGATAAGATCCTAACCTTTGTAAAGGCACAGAACCTTGGCCTGAACACTGACGAGTGGAGGGTCCTGAAAAGGGAAGAGAGGGGCGATTCTGTGCACCTCGTCCTTTCTCTGGACCAGCACTCTGAAACTAAGCTAAGAGCCCAAAACCATCTGCTCAGCTATAAATTTGGTACTGTTGGACTCAGGAAGAGGAGCGGGAAACCCGAGGGGGGAGTAGGCTCCCCACCTCTGGCGAAACGGCCTCACCTGAGAACTACACTCCGAAGGAAAAGGGGAAAACCTTGGCTCTTAAAGGAAAGGTAACACCCTCTGGTTCACAGCCAAAGAAGAAAAATCAAACTGCAGAGAGTGGGAAAGAAGGCCAAACAAAATCGGCCTTGGCAAGGGGATCAAGTCAGAACCCCAAATCCAAATCTGCATAATGGATAATAAAAACAATTTGAGCTGCCTTCAAATTAACTTGCACCACGCAAAGGCAGCAACTGATGCTCTCGTCCGGACCTTTGTATGCAAGAGGCTGCAAATAGCCCTCATACAGGAGCCATGGGTGAGAGAAGGAACAATCAAAGGAATACCAAGTGGAATGGGTAAGCTGCTCTACTGTCGGGACCATGGCGCGCCTCGTGCGGCGATGGTCATCGGTGGTGGGGTCAATGCCCTGTCCATTCCGGAGTTCACCACAAGGGACCTAATAGCAGCCCTAGTAGAGGTGCCAACCGCGCGGGGTGTGCAAGAGGTAGTAATTGCCTCGGCATACTTTTGCGGGGACTCTAATGAAGCACCTCCGGAAGAAATTCACAGGCTTGCCAAATACTGGCAGCGGACCTGCGGGGGACTGATTTTGGGATGCGATGCAAATGCCCATCACACCCTGTGGGGCAGCAAGGACATCAACAACAGAGGTGAGTGTATTTTAGAATTCTTAACTCAATATGGTATTGATGTGGTGAATGAGGGCAGTAAGCCCACATTCATCACATCGAACAGACAAGAGGTCTTAGACCTAACCTTAATAAATGCCACTTATGGTATACAGATCTCGAACTGGTATGTGTCTGATGAAGTATCTCATTCGGACCATAGACACATCAGGTTCGAAATCATAGCTTTGGAGAAAGTAGAGGAGGAGCGGAGAATACCTAAGCTAACAAACTGGAACTTGTATAAAGAGCTCCTTAAACAGCGCGTAGAGGATATGGAGGGACTGTTTGATGTACAGGACCTAGATGTATCCACTACCCAACTGCAATCAATTATACAAGATTCATATGAAAATAGTTGTCCTCTGAAAAAAAGAGGGATAACTAGAAGCGTCCCCTGGTGGAATCAAGAGCTAACCACTCTAAGATCTAAAACCAGGAAACTCTTCAATAAAGCTAAGCGGGATAAAAATTGGGAAGCATACAAAACTTTCCTAACCGCTTATAACAATGTGAAAGCATTGAGAGCCAATAAGAAGATCATGGAAGACTCTATGTGAAAGCATTGAGAGCCAATCTGAAACTGCGCGTCTACATAAAGTGCTCTCAAAGGACCAATCTAATGGGCCGAGCCTTCTCTTAAAGAAAGACGGCAGTTATACAAAGGACCACAGGGAAACCTTAGTGGAACTTATAAACACTCACTTTCCGCACAATGTAATAGTTGACGACGGGGAGGAAGTAGATATATGGGATGGTAGGAGACCTAATAGATGGACGGAAAGTCTGTCTGGAAGAGTCTTCTCCCCTGATAGGGTAGAATGGGCAATAAATTCCTTCGGCCCATATAAATCTCCTGGAGGGGATGGCATATTCCCAACCTTGCTTCAACAGGGAATGGAGAGTCTGCTTCCGCTGCTGGTGAGAGTATTTCGAGCAAGCTATGCCCTGGGATACATTCCCCAGCTGTGGAGGAAAGTAAGGGTGGTTTTTATCCCCAGACGGGGAGACGGTCCACGTCTGACCCCAGATCCAATCGACCTATAAGTCTTACATCATTTCTTTTGAAAACAATGGAAAAGGTGCTAGACTACCACATAAGGGTGGAAAATTCGATAGAAAAGAAAATCCATCCTAATCAATGGGCCTACCAGTCCGGTAGATCAACAGTTGGCGCACTAGATAGCTTGGTATCCAAGATAGAAGGAGCGCTAGATCACAAGGAGGTGGCGGTTTGTGCTTTCCTGGATGTGCAGGGTGCTTTTGATAGCACCATGTATGTGACCATGGAGGATGCCGCCGCCTCCAAGGGCGTCGGACCCTCAACGATTGCTTGGATAAAAGCAATGTTGGGGACAAGACGTATTACGGCTGAACTGGGAGGGGAGATGATCACTGTGACATCTGGGAGGGGATGCCCCCAAGGAGGGGTACTTTCACCCCTTTTATGGACCATGGTGGTTGATAGTCTCCTCACCAAACTCAGTGAATCCGGATTCGAGGTGCAAGGATACGCGGATGACCTTGTAATTATTATTAGAGGCAAACACATAGAGGTCTTAATGGAACTCATGCAACATGCCCTCAATATATCCTACAATTGGTGTTTGGAAAGGGAACTAAACATCAATCGAAGCAAAACAGTAATAGTTCCCTTCACCAGGAAGAGGAAGCTAAGATACATGGCTCCCAAGATTGGTGATGTCACTATTAACCCTTCCACTGAAGTCAAATATCTGGGAGTAATCCTAGATCAAAAACTAACGTGGAATCCACATCTTAAAAGGGTAGTGG
>JABUQX010144104.1:2500-5000 GCA_015478945.1 Trachelipus rathkii
AAATGATATAAAATGGAGGCGAGTTGGTGATTGAGCGTATTTGGAAGTTTTGTAACAAAGAGTTTTTGGGGGGTATACTTCCGAGGGATTGGAGGAGAGCAGTAATGTTACCGTTATATAAGGGTAAGGGGATAAATGTAACTGTAGAAATTATAAGGGAATTAGTATATTGAGTGTTGCAGGGAAGATATATGCTGGCATTTTGGTCGAAAGAGTGCGTCGACTGACTGAGGGACTGATATGTGAAGAACAAGGTGCGTTTAGATGTGCTAGAAAATGAGTTGATCAAATCTTTGCATTGAAACAAATGATTGAGAAGATGAGAGAAAATAAGAATAAATTGTAATTAGGTTTTATGGATTTGCAGCAGGCGTATGCTAGGATTAATATGGAAGCTCTATGACAGGCGCTAGTGGTATATGGTATTAGTGGTATGTTTCTGAAAGAAATCAAAAGTATGTATGGTGATAGTGAAGCGTGTATAAGAATAAATGGAGTTGAAAGTGATTGATTTAATATTAAAAGCGGAGTGAGGCAACGACTTGTTTTATCTTCTTGGTTATTCAATTTGCATATTAGAGGTGAGGGTGGCAGGGGAAAGTGTTAGAATGATGGAGAATGGAAAAGAGTGGAGGGTGCCCTACCTATTATGTGCGGGTGATTTGGTTTTGTGTGGCAAATCTGAAGAGACTTTGGGAGGACTGGTAGTGGGATTTGGCCGAGTGTATAAGGGATTTGAAAGTAAACATAGATAAGAGTAAGGTTATGATTGTGAGTGAGGACAGTTCTCGGTGTGAAGTAATGTTGTATGGTGAGCATATGGAACAAGCGCCTGAGTTTAAATACCTAAAATAAATGTTGGATGAAAAGGGAACGGATGATGCAGAGTGTAGTAGTAAAGTTGTAAGTGGAAGGAATGTGGCTAGAACAATTAAATCCTTGGTGTATGTAAAAGGACTAAGTCTTGAATATGAGTGCGCTAGAGTCTTACCTGAGGGTATGTTGTTACATGTGTTAATTAATGTATAGTAGCAAAACTATGGTCTGGAATAAGAGGTAAAGATTTAAAGTACAATGTGTTCAGATGAACAATCTTAGGGGCGAGTTAGGTGTGAGAAGAATTGATAAAATGAAGAATGAATGATTAAGGAGTTTGTGGTGTGAAGAATGGAGTAAATGACAAAAGAAATGAAAATACATTGAAATGGTTTGGTCATGCAGAAAGGATGGTTGATAGTTAGTTAGTTAAGCGGATGTATAGTGGTAAGTGTGCTGGAATTCAACAGCAGGGAGTCCGAAGAAAAATTGGATTTAGTCAGTAAAGGAATGTCTGGAAGAGAGGATTGTGAGTTTGAAAAAGGCGATAAGAAAGTTGCATAATAGGAATTAAAAGAGGGGAATCGTGATGGAAGTATGGTTGTGGCCAATCTGGGCCAAGTGATGAATCCTACATTGATGAAATGTCATAGTGAGGATCCGTCGCGATCTCGTGAAACTATATGGTGGATGGATTATTTTCTGACTGCGGCGAGTTCTCACTAAAACGTGTAAAGGAGGCGGTAGGGTAGGATTTTATTTTCGACTTGAGTCAAACTCTTTACTACTTTTCTGTTTCCAGTGTATGCTGCGCACCTTACCACAAGTTTTAGTGAGAGAAGATTGGTAAAGATGATATATATATATATATATATATATATATATATATATATATATATATAATATATATATATATATATATATATATTTATAAATATATATATATATATAATATATATATATATATATATATATATAATATATATATATATATATATAATAATAATAATAATAATAATAATATATATACATATAATAATAATAATATTAATATATATATATATATACTATATATATATATATAATAATATATATAATAATAACATATATATATATATATATATATATATGTAATATATATACATATATATATATATGTATATAACAATAATAA
The DNA here is from genome assembly GCA_015478945.1 of Trachelipus rathkii. Taxonomy (NCBI): domain Eukaryota; kingdom Metazoa; phylum Arthropoda; class Malacostraca; order Isopoda; family Trachelipodidae; genus Trachelipus; species Trachelipus rathkii. The sequence goes on from JABUQX010144104.1 coordinate 4,491, forward strand.
TAATATATATATATATCTATAATAATAATATCTCAATAATATAATAATAATAATATATATATATATATAATAATAATAATAATATATAATAATAATATATAATATATATATATAAATAATAATAATATAAATAATAATAATAATAAATATATAATATATAATAATAATATATTAATAATAATATATATATAATAATAATAATAATATAATATAATATAATAATATTAATAATAATATATATAATAATAATATAATAATAATATAAATATATAATATAATAATAATAATAATAATATATATATATATATAATAATATATATAATATATAATATAATAATAATATAATAATAATAATAATAATAATAATAATAATATAATAATATATATATATATAATAATAATAATAATAATAATATAATATATATGAGTAATATAATATATTAGTAGCCAATATGTATGTATAATAAACAGCATAATAATGTAATAATAATATAGCAATATGTATATATA
>JABUQX010144106.1:5000-7500 GCA_015478945.1 Trachelipus rathkii
CACACACACACACACACACACATATATATATATATATATAGTAATTTCTTTATCTTCCCATTATATGTTCTTTCTTTATATATATATATATATATATATATATATATATATATATATATATATATATATATATATATACTGCTATATAATTATATTATATATTTATTTTTTTCTTTCTCAAAAATTTTCACACACACACATATATATATATATATATATATATATATATGTGTGTGTGTGTGTGTGTGTGTGTGTGTGTGTGTGTGTGAGTGCGTGTGTGTTTCAAAAAAGAGAGCATTGATGACCGTAAAGCATTAATCTAGAAAAATTAAAAAAATTTACAATTATTTTTAAAAAGTTATGTAACTTACTTTTACAATTTTATTTAAAAAGAAAGTCCAAATTTATCAATCACCTTATTATTAAAATTATTATTAAAATCGATCGAAAGCATTGCTAACCCCATGGTGTTTCTAAGAAATTTTAATCCTTTTTAAGGAATAAAAACAGCGCTCTGCTTCGGACGTTGTCATCGGAATGGTTATTGAAACTTTTAATAGTTTCACACTTTCACTAAAAGTGGCTTCCAAGTGATTTTCAGTAATGACATCAAATAAAGCTATGGCTCCAGACATAGAACGAAATTCTTCTAGGTATATATTAAAGATAGTTCTGTTTTAAGTTTGTTTATGTCAATGAAAGTGTACACTTTACAGGTTTCATTTACATTTTTCTCAGGAAAGATGGGATCATACTGAGGAAACATTTCCGGCAGAAATAACGTGGCAACAATTAAATGTCCTGAGAACGTAAATCTATCTTTTATCTGACAAATAATTATGTCACATATCTCTTTAGCCTCTCGATTTAATTCGGAGATATCCGTTTTTCTTCTCTTTTCCAAGTTTTGTATTGTCTCCTGGGACTCTTCCCTTATTAAAAGAATTTTCCACTCAAAATTATCAATGAACATCTTGATACTGAGGGGATCAGTGACCCTTTTTTGCAGCCGGCCATAAAAAAAAGTCTACGTGAGGCATGATTTTATGAAAAAAAGAAAGCCAGAATTTGAAATTATTACCCTCAATAATTTTAATGTGACCTGACGCAAGGTTAATTGTATTTACGTCTTGAAATTCATCCCCATTTAATATAATATTAAAACATTCTTTTATTTCGTCAATATTTTCAAAAACTGTATTACAGATCTTGAATGAAAGTTCCACCTGGTTGAGATTGAGCGAGGTAGCAAAGATTTTTGAAGATGTTATCCTTCCCACATCATTTTTCAAAGCTTTACGTTAAGCAAAAAATACATATTACAATAAAACCAACACTAAAAACACCTTTAAATCTTTTCTCCCCTTACCTACACAAATACATAACTCTGTTAAAAAAAATCTTACCAAACACCATCAATATCACCTCCTCCAATACCCTCCCTTTTAAGTACATTCTCAAACCTCACACACACATCATAATCCCTCTACTTCACAATGCATTTACAAGATCCCTTGCCTTAACTGTAATAGCTCTTATATTGGAGTAACTCATGACTTCCATCGCAGACAATATTAACACAAATATGATCTTACAGACAACCCACTCTGCCCTCACCATACATAGAGCCTCCCAAAACCAAACAATAGATATCACTCACATGACACCTATAATTAACATAGAACATCTACACCTTAGAAAACTTACCGAATCTTTCTGTATAAACAACACAAAAAACTTTAACATACAAAAAAACGAGCTCCTAATTGATCCCATCTTAAACAACATCTTAAACTCCACACCATTTTTTAAGAAATTAATCCCAAAACTTTCTAATATTACTTGATTTTTAGATTCTTTATATTAATTAGTTAATTTTTAGATTTATAATTTAGTTCTTTATGTAACACATCTGACAGAGGGCCTCCTTAGGCTGAAAGCTAATGTGAATAGACTCTACTAAATAAATTAGTACAATATTTTAAAAATTTAAAAGGATTTTGAAATCCTTCCTTTAGTTTATTTTTTACCTTAAAGGCATTTACCATTATAAATATTATAAAGCGTCTCAAGCTTTACCTTTAAATATATATATATACCCCCTTCCCATTGTTTCGATGACATATATATATATGTATATATATATGCTGCTCTTTCTTCTTATATATATATATATATATATATATATATATATATATATATATATATATATATATATTTATATATTATTTATATATATATATTATTTTTTTTTTATTATATATATATATATAATTTATTGGGTATTTGAAAATTATCAGCCACTTTTCCAATTATATTATTATAATTTGGATTTATTCAAAATGTTTATTTAAAATTAAAATCAATTGTAAGCGCTAAAAATGAACATCATGCGTTTGGCATGTTTCCGAACAAGATACGACATAACAATGTCTTATATTTATACCGTTTTCAAGTTTCACATTTTCAGTTTCAGTAGCATCGTAACTTACTCGAGGGT
>JABUQX010144106.1:15000-17500 GCA_015478945.1 Trachelipus rathkii
ATCTTTTTTCAAATTATTTCGTACGATTTCACTAGGTGAGCGAAAGTTTCGTACTCGCGAAATTTGCTTATTTTTTCGCTCAACAGCAAGGTATGACGCTTGGCTTTTTCCTATATATTTTATATGAAATATGAAGATCTCCGTACGCCCATCGCTTTCCAATTTACTCTTAGGAACAGAGTAGGAAGGAAAATTTCCAAATGAATTTAATTATTATAATTGTTATTACTAAAGTAGTTGATTTTCTTTAAATTTATTTTATAAAATCAGTTTTTTTACACTTTCATATAAAATTCTAATAATTTATTTTACTTTACCATTTAAATTATTTTATTAAAAAGACTAAAAAATATTGGGTAGGAGCTACCTACCCTGCCTACCTTATAAACGCTGATATATATATATATATATATATATATATATATATATATATATATATATATATATATATATACATATATATATATATCTTCTATTTTGCTATATATATATCCCATATATATATATTAAAGTGAATTCATGTAGACACCACACGGCTCACTGGGAGGCAGTCACACGGTTGAATAATCAACTAACTCCATGGTGGATCCTGTCTCATACTTATTTTAAATGTCGTAAAAGATGTCCTTACATTATATATAGTCCTAATGTTACATAACAAAATTAAATGTTGCTAAGAATATTTAGTTCTTGGAGATGAGAGAAGATACAGTTACTATCAAAGTGGAAGGATTCAGACAAGATATAGGATAACTTTTTAGAAAGTGTTATGAACCATAGAGTAGGAAAATAATAAGGGTGAATAGCTCCGGAAAGAGGACCGCGCCAAGCGGGGGGTGGGGGAGAAGTCTCTATTATTATAGATATTCCAGAAGGGTAATGGAAAAAGATCCAAACCTGGTGGTAGGTCGTGTGCACCGAATCACGAACGGGTGATGAGGTTCACACTCCTTCAGGACGGATGAAGCCAAGTGTCAGTCCTATAAGGAACGTAAGGAATGATGTCATCGGCGCTCATCTACCTCTCTGGTAAAAAAAAACAACAAAAAAAACAAAAAAAAAACAAGGATAATAGCTGAGGTGAAGAAAGTGGAATGAAAAAACCTGAAAATATATTTCAAAAATAAGGAAAGATGAAGACTGAAAGATTGCATACATGACAAATACAAATGCATGAATGCACAACAAATTCACATATTACTGCTAGGTCGAAGGGATGCTCGAAGTCCCCCTAGTGTTGGTTCTTATCACTATGCCATCCTCTAGGTTGCATACCAAGAGCATAACACCATAATAAGAATCAATACCCCTCTGCGGGGATATATATATATATATAATATTTATATATATATAATATATATAATATATAATATAATAATAAATATATATATAATAATAATATATAATATATATAATAATATATATATATATATATATACTATAATATTTCTTCTTCTTTAATAATATATATATATATATGTATATATATATGTAATAATAATAATAATATAATAATAATATATATAATAATATATAATATAAATATATATATATATATATAATAATATATATCATATAATAATGTTGTGGCGTAATATATATATAATAATAATAACTAATATTTCCAACATATATATAACAATAATATGTAATAATATATAATATATATATATATAACTAACTATATATATAATCTGTAAATAACACTATATATGTATGTATAATAATAATGTATATATGCAAAATATACATATGTAACCTTAACCAATAACATAGTAACAACATAATATATATATATATATAATAATATATAAAATAGCAACATATATATATATATAAATATATATATATATGTAATATAATATAACCTTAATATAATAATATAATATATATATATATATAATATATATATATATATGTATGTATAACATAATAATATATATATATAACATAATAATATAAATATATTTTATATAATAATAATATATATAGATATATATATATATTTATATATATATATATATATATATATATATAAACATATATTTAGAGCTCTCTATATCGATATAAATAACGTGTTTTGCTACGAATTAAATAAAGCACCCAACATGCAAAAACATACTTAGCTAGCCAGCGGTATCTGCAGCGTAGGGAAAAACTCACTAATGCAATATTTGTAAATGTCTAACCAAAACATATACACACAACACACACACACACACACACACATATATATATATATATATATATATATATATATATATATATATATATATATATATGTATATAAAAATTTATATCTTATAATATATATATCTAATCTCTATTCTCTAACAACTCCTAGAAAGGGCTTTCGCCCTGTCAGTTTGCCCAGCATCTTCTATTTCTTCTATTTGAAAACTCTTAACCCTAGAGCACTCTAGAAGACTATTTCTCGGGCGCAATGGTTTTGGACGCCAGTCCTCGAGTTAACACACTCTCAGGTAGGGTTTTCGCCCTT
>JABUQX010144107.1:0-7500 GCA_015478945.1 Trachelipus rathkii
CGGTATTACACTTTCGTTCAGGATTTGGGTGTTTAACTGTTTTCGCATTTTATCAAAACGCTTTCGCGTTACCGCTTACCTATTTATATATATATATATATATATATATATATATATATATATATATATATATATTTCTACGACTCTTTATTTTATATAAAATTTATAAAATATATATGTAAGTGATACCCAGATTTCTGGTGCACAGCTGTAAGAAAAGCTTGTACAAAAAAGTCCTGTTGCCGAAATAACTGTTTCTTTCTTTATTTTTGTATAGTGTCAAGGTCACCGAGGTGACTCTTGTCACCCTTGGAGTGCCTATGGGAATTCAGTTAGTTAGAAAATGTAGATCAGAGTGCGAACATCTTGACGCTCTCTCGGTCATAAAATTGATACTGTAATGATAATTAAATTAAAAGTATTTTAAAAGCAATTAAATTTTGAACTGTGAAATATCTTAATGTGTGTTCATGTAAAATAGTCATTAGACATAATTAATAAAGAAATAAATAAAGAACGTTTCACTATTCCAAAACTATTTTATTATTTGCTATATCAAAGTGATCTCTTGAATAGGGCCAATTAATCATTATAGAGATCAGTCTTTGTTCATAGCTTTGGTGGACCCCCCATTACAGTGACAAAAAAAAAAAACCTTTCTGATCTAGGGGCACATAACGAAAAAAATAGTGGTGATATTGAAAGTGGAAGTGCCAAAAACCAAATAAAGTGCTAAGTGAAGTGACCCATATACTGTGAAAAAATTTTTGTTAACAAAATAAAGTCTTAGTGCGTTGGTAGATAGCTCTCATAAACTTTATTACATAAGGAATAGCGTGAAGAATCCCGTTATTTTAAAAGTCGCTAGTCTTGTGAAAAAGAGCTCCATTTTCAAATAATATCACCGGCAAAAAAAAAAAAAATAAAAAAAAGAAAATAAAGAAACGGTCAGAAGAGAATTTAACATGCCTAGCCATAAAAAAAGATCTCGAGAACAGTTCCCAACACACGAGAGAGGATCACATGAGGAGAGTCGAAATACAAACAACAACAACAACAACAATTCCCCAGTTTCAGAAGAGGCTAAAGTAAACAGAGAGTTCTTTCGAGAGATGAAAGGGCTTCTCAAGTCTCTCACCAAAGTCGCAGGACAGCTGAGTGAGGCTGCTGCCAAACCGACTCGAGCAGAAGAACAACCGTCTTTTCAAAATAGAAGAAATGCTCCTAGAGATCGTAAACAAGGCAACACTGTAAATGCGGAGTTGCTAGGCGAGTTATGTAAACCACACTCCAGATTTCTCCATAGAAGTTACACCTGTCATTCGGAATTTTGTCCTATGTATTCTTTGGTATTCCCGCCAAATGGAGAAAGTCAGCAAGTCCATGAGTCACATCCCCAAAGAAGGCAGGGAAACGCATCAGATCCCCCCTCGAACAGGAGTTAGGGGGGGAGGTGAATATTTTAGATGAAAATTATCGTATTTTTAATTATGGGAATTTTGCTGAAGTAAATAATTTGCATGCGTATACTAGTAGGTTTAATAATAATTATAATAATAATAATATGAATAATAATAGGTATGTTTGGTATTCTAATGGGTATAATAATAATAATAGGGAGGTAGCTTTGAGTAATTTTAAGAGTAACGGGCAAAGCGCTCTATGGCATGTACAAGGAGGTTATCCTCCTTACAACGAGGCTCTGAGTATCCCGAATAGTGATGAGAGTATCGATGTAACCCATACGATACCCACGTTGGCCTCTACCGACGCACAAGATATGTTAACGACGGATGCTCCCACAGGAGAAAGTCCGGTCATAAATAATATGTCTGTATTAAATAATGTAAGAGATTATAAACTTTATACTATTATGGATAAAATATCAAAAAGAGTCTTTATTTTAGATAGTGGTAGTGAGATCAATTTACTCCCTATGGATGGAGATAATAATATATCGATTATTGGTCAAATTAAAGCAGCCAATGATACCGTAATTGACATATACTCACGCGAAATTGTTACAATTGATTTTGGTTTAAAGAGAACTTATGATGTAGAATTTTTAACAACTAAATTGCCAATTTGCATATTAGGTATGCCGTTTTTAAAAAAATTTTCGTTTAATATTAATTTTGAAACAGATATGTTAACTGATACTCAGAGCAAGGAATGTATAAATTTGTGTGATAAAACAATTTGTAGAGATAAGGCTTTTATTCATACTCTCTCTCAATTTTCTTCTTCTGTAGCTCATAATGAACTTTTTAGTGATATACCTATAGTTAATAATCTGGTAGTTGAATTTAAACATTTATTTATAAATGCATATTTACCGGAAAATTTTAAGGTTCGGGAAAAGCAATGGAGTTTCCCAATCAGCGTTTTGGAAAAAAATGGGGGAGGGGTACGAATCGTGTGTGATTTTAGAAAACTTAATTCTGTGGCGAAAAATGATGTATTTGCTATGCCGAATATAAATGATATATTTAGTGGGCTTCATGGGACAAAGGTATTAAGTAAGCTTGACGTCACGAACGCGTACTATTTACTGCCTTTGGCAGAAGCCGATCAACATTATTTTACTATTAGTACAATGATCGGAAATTTTTCTTTTAGACAATTACCGATGGGATTTAAAAATTCGAGCTCATGTTTCATGAGATTTTTAACTATATTACTTCAAGGCATTCCCGGTGTACACGTGTATTTAGACGATATTTTGATAGGGACCAAAGATTTATCAGACCACGTGTTGGTACTTAAACAAGTATTTGAGAGATTAAATTATTTTAAAATTTGTTTAAATAAAAAAAATGCGAATTTGGGGTAAAAAGATTAAGTTATTTGGGTTTTGACTTGACGGAAGAAGGGCTTGCGCCATTATCTGAAAAAGTTAAGGAAATAATTAATGTTCCTCGGCCGGTAACCATAAAAGAAGTACGTTCGTTTGTTGGCCGAATTTCCTTTTACCGTCAAAATATACCGTGTTTTACAAATCTAACATTGCCTTTGTATAATTATTTAAAGGGAAAAAATAGCTCTAATAAAAAAATCACGTGGTCTCCCGAGGCTGAGAAGTCCTTTGTAGATATAAAACAAGCGATTCGTCACGCCTCTCGGCTCAGGTTTCCAGCAGTTGATGCGCCTCTCAAAGTGTACATTTATGCAAATCATAAAGCTTTTAATACGGTAATTATGTCTGACGATGAGAATGGGACTCCTTTTGCTTTTTATAGTGGGTCTTTTAATACAACAGAAAAAAGATATTTGCCAGTAAATAAGCTTTTATTGGGGTTAACGAAATTATTCAAGAAATATGGGGCAATTTTAGCGGGAAAACATGTGCGTATCTGTACGTGTTCACGGGCGTTTGTATATAAAATAAAGCATGCTAATGATGTACAAAATTATAATGCTAGGGAATTGAGGGAACTAGCTATTTTGAGTACTTTTAATATCACGATGGAGTTAATTACCGAAAATCAAAATGCGTTATTAAAATATTTACTTGCGAATAATATTGCCCGAGATGAGGATGAGGTAGGAGAAGATGCAGGTTCAAATAGTGTAGTCTGTGACTCCGCCCACCGATTCACGACGGCCAATGAGCAATCGGCTGAGAATACTATAGCGACTGACGTAGGTGCTATTAACTTGGTAATGAATGGAAACGCGCCGATCGATCTCTCGGTTAGAAATGAAGGCTGCAGCCGCACTGAAGCGGCCAAATTGGAAATTTCCAAAATAAATTTAGTAACCACGTTTGATAAAAATGCAAAAATATTATTCTCGCATTTCAAGCGAGATTTGGACTTTGAAGAAATTAGACAGCACCAACAGTCAGATAAATACCTTAATGATCTGATGGCGAAGAGAGAGAAAACAACTTTGAAGTTAATAAGGCAGAAATTCTTTTATAACAAAAAGGAGATAGAATTAGTGGTCGATGTCTCTTTAAACTATTCGCGCGTTTTTGTGCCGGAAAAGAGTGTGCAGAAGGTAATTAGCGAATACCACAATAAAGGACACTTGGGTGTGAATAAAACCCTCCTGAGCATAAAAAATGAATTTGTGTTTCAGCACATGCATAAAAAAATAAAACAGTTTGTCCGCACGTGCTCAGCATGTCAAAAAAATAAAACAGTACAAGGTATAAGTCCTGATTACGGTGTTTTTAAAGAAGTAACGAAGAAGTTTGAAGTCGTTCATGTTGACATACTTAAGTTACCTAATGCAAGAGGATACAAATACCTACTTACCTTAATTGACCGCTACAGTAAGTACTTGTTCGCTGTGCCTCTTAAAGAAATAAATTCGGGAGAAATATTGAATGCATTCATTCACGAGCTATTTCCATTCTGTGGAATTCCTCAGGTAATTATTTCGGATTTAGGTGCGAATTTCACTAGTCGCTTGTTTGAGGAAGTTTGTAGGGCCGTGGGAATGGAGCACCGGACTACTTGTAGCTCAAATCCTAGATGTAATGGCCTCCTGGAGGTAAATCATAGGAATTTGCTGGCTTGTCTGAGATGTATGTTGCAAGAGCATGATTTAAGCCCCTCCGACTGGCCGAGCCTCTTACCTATGGTGTTATTCACTCTGAGGCTCGCGCCGATAACAAAGAACGGTCTTAGTCCCGCAAACTTGATGTTTGGCCAAAATATAGCAATACCTAGTGGATTAGTTGATCCTGCTTCGGAAACGGCCCCAATAGAGTATAATGCATATGTTAAAAAGCTAGCCGCTCTTTTGGCGCAGCCGCTGGCTCCACACACCAATTATAAAAATCGACACGTCTTTGTGCCTAAAGGGTTACATGAGGCAAAATTTGTCGTGGTGCGGCAGACACAGTTTAATACCGGCAAATTAGCTCCCCGCTATGTCGGCCCTTTTAAAGTTATAAAAGTTAATAAACAGAACGTACTTATCGAAAAAAATGGGAAACCTCATTTAGAAAATTTAAGGAACGTTCGCATATATTATAACTTAGTAGATTTAGAAAGAAAAAATAACACTTAAAAAAAAAAAAAAAAAAAAAAAATACTAATCCGTTTTCTTTCAGATGGTAAAAACGCCTAAAGTAAAGGTGTTACATAGAAATGAAGAATTGCCTCCAGTAGGAGAGCTATTATGTTAGGTGAAAATTATTGTTTTACCCTCTAACTTTAGTAGCCACTGTCTCCTCTATCCTAAACTTTTTTACAAAATTGTCAGAAGGGGGTGTTACAGGCAACTTTTAAGATAACCATTATGTACCGGACTCGTTACATTGTATAAAATTTATAAAGGATATATGTAAGTGCTACCCAGATTTCTGGTGCACAGCTGTAAGAAAAGCTTGTACAAAAAATCCGACATAACTGTTTCTTTCTTGTTGTATATTATCAAGGTCACCGAGGTGACTCTTGTCACCCTTGGAGTGCCTATGGGAATTCAGTTAGTTAGAAAATGTAGATCAGAGTGCGAACATCTTGACGCTCTCTCGGTCATAAAATTGATACTGTAATGATAATTAAATTAAAAGTATTTTAAAAGCAATTAAATTTTGAACTGTGAAATATCTTAATGTGTGTTCATGTAAAATAGTCATTAGACATAATTAATAAAGAAATAAATAAAGAACGTTTCACTATTCCAAAACTATTTTATTATTTGCTATATCAAAGTGATCTCTTGAATAGGGCCAATTAATCATTATAGAGATCAGTCTTTGTTCATATATATATATATATATATATATATATATATATATATATATATAGCTAAATATAATATATATATATATATATATATATATATATATATATATATATATATATATAACTATATATATATATATATGAGTTCTCGGTTTCAAGGTGGGTTAAGCGAATTTTTCTCTATCTTAAGGATCGTAGTCCGCCCCTTGCTTTCACAAAGGTTCAATCCTCGGCTCCGACCACCGCAACACAAAAAAAATGAAAAAAAAGAAAAAAAAGGAAAAAAAATTGGTTTCATTAGGTTTTCTGAAATATTTTATTATAGTTTACGTCATAGTGAATTACACAAATCTTAATAACCAGACATCAGTAAAACACAGCCAACACTTACAACAGAACACCTTTTTACAACATACAAAAATCATGTTCTCTATCTACGTTTAGAACAGAAGGTCCGCATGTCAGGAACTCAGGAGTCGAAAAACCATTTACATCGGTGGTTAGAACATCTTGATCAGGTTGAGCAGAGGCAAAGGTTGCTATTAATCATAATAATTTGTTCAATATTTTCACTTCGTCTGGGAAACATAAGAGAACACTTTCCCGCCAGTACAGAACTTACTACGGTAAGTAAGGGATATATAGATTCAGTGGTAATTAACACAACACCATACAAACAGTACATATATATATATATATATATATATATATATATATATATATATATATATTAAAAAAATAAACAAACATAATAAATATATATATATATATATATATATATATATATATATATATATATATATATATATATATATATATATATATATATATATATATATATATATATATAATATATATATACTTTTATTTTATATATATATATATATATATATATATTTATATATATATTTTTCTGCTATATTATATATATATATATATATATATATATATATATATATATATATATATATATATATATATATATATATATATATATATATATATATACAGAGAGAGAGAGAGGAGAAGAGAGAGAGAGAGAGAGAGAGAGAGAGAGAGAGAGAGAGAGAGAGAGAGAGAGAGAGAGAGAGAGAGAGAGAGAGAGAGAGATCTTGGTTTATCAGAAATTATCATGGTCTTCAAATCCAGGAACTCGTGCTTTTATACATTTCATCCTGGAATGACCAAAAATCAGCTCTTAGAGACCCTAAAAACTTTTCTTCGTTTAAAAATGGAACAATCTTCCTGGTTTCTATATCTCACTCTTTCTGACATTTTGCAATTTTAAAATATCAACTCCAACTTTGCTTCTTCCTCCCTCCTTCCTTTTGTTTCTCTGTCGGTAACTTCTGCTAAAGCTGAACTGTTTGCTCAAACTTAACTTTTCACTCTAATTTCACTCTAGACGGTTTCGAAGCTACTGTTCTTCTTCGACTTCTTTTAACACATTGTGCTTATGAGTTTGCACACGGCCTTGATAAACTGTTTCCTAAGTTACTATCAACTTCAACCTCCCCTCCTACTGGAAGACTGCATTCATCCAGAATGTGCTGAAGAAGCGGGGCCCCAATCAACAATCCAACAAGATTTAGAAACCTCTTAAATCTTCTAATTTTATCTATGATTCGAGTATGACTTCTGCAAGGACCGCTCGACTGGTGATCTTTCATTCTCTCCGACTCTTGGTCCCCTGATCTTTCTCATTTCCGTGAATATTTTTCTGTGTAGCTGACATATCGAAGGTTTACGATAAACTCTGGCACAAAAAAGCTTTAATTTTTAAACTTCCCACTCTCGG
>JABUQX010144107.1:12500-17751 GCA_015478945.1 Trachelipus rathkii
AGGTTAAGTTTTGTTAGGTAATGTTTTAGTAGCTGCCGTTGATAGGTTGGGAACTTTGTTAGTTAGCATTTATTCGTAATTCAGTATGTTAGATATGTTCGGTTACGTACAATTTTTGATAAATTAATATGTGTTTAAGTATACATGATAAGTTTTGTTAGATTAGAGCAGAGGTTCTCAAACCTATTTCGTCTACCGCCCACTTTGAAAATCAATTATTTTTCAGCGCCCCCCAATTTTTTTTTACTTTACTAAAACGTAAAAACACGTCTCTCTGTGACAATAAATATATATATATATATATATATGTATATATATATATATATATATATTATAAATATTAAATGTTTGTGAATATATTTCATGCTAAACATTTATGCAAAGTTATATATTAATATAAAAATATATTTCAATATATATATTAAATATTTGTGAATATATTTCATGATAAACATTTATGCAAAGTTATATATATATATATATATATATATATATATATATATATATATATATATATATATATATATATATATATATATATATATATATAATATATATATTATAATAGATATATATATATATATATATATATATATATATAAATATATATATATATATATATATATATATATATATATATATATATATATATATATATATATATATATATATATATATATATATATATATATATATATATATATATATATATATATATATATATATATATATATATATATATAGTATAAATATATATAAATTTAGTATAAAAACTAAAATTTATACAATCAAACAGGGCAGAAATATGAGCTAAAATTACTAAATAATCGATGTTGTGTAGTAGGTAGGTTTTAATTTCAGTGAATTTTAAAATATTAAGTAGATATAATTACAAATCAGCCATCGCCCCCTCTAAACCACTTCAACACCCCTATTTTCTTCCTTGGCCCCTACCGCCCCCCTCTAGGTCTCCAGTGCCCACAAGGGGGCGTTATCGCCCACTTTGAGAAAGACTGGATTAGAGTATGAATTGTTTTGTTAATAGTATTGATGATATGTTAGGAACTTGAGAAACATTTTCAGATATTCATAGTTTAATTATGGTAGGATAGTCATGTTAAGTTATTTTATTATTCACATTTTAGATATGCTAAGGAAGGTATTGTTGTGTTAACAGTAGTCGTTAAATTGCGAACTTTGATTATGTTAATTCAATAATCTTACAATATATATATATATATATATATATATATATATATATAGTGATATATATATATATATATATATATATATATATATATATATATATATATATATATATATATGAAGTGGCAAGAGTGGTGGGTGAGTTATTCCTTTCTCTACCACTTCATGTGTTGTTGTTGACACCAATTCTGTAGTCCCTGGGTTTAGAGGTTGAAGAGCTTCGCCACTTTGCAGGCGGAAAAGCTCGGCCTCCTCTATGCTATGCAGGCGGAAGAGCTCGGCCTCTTTGCAGGCGGAAGAGCTAGGCTTCTTTGTAAGCCAGAGTGGAGAACCGGAGAGGAAGAGATAGGCTTCTTTGTAAGGCAGAGGAAAGCCAAACTTCTTTGTAAACCAGAGAAAGAGAGCCAGGCTTCTGTGTAAGCCAGAGGAATCAGCCGGAACGGGAGCGGGAGCGCTTCTTGCTTTTGGCGACTTTGCCAGAATAACATTCAAGTCTTTGTAGCTGTAGAGGCTTGTAGTTCTCTTCTTCTTCTTTCTGCTCGTTCCTCTGGTCGCTGTAGTAGTTATCTTGGAAGTCTCTCTCTCTTGAAGGTATAATGCAACTCAAATGCTGAACGTGATAAAATAATCTTTATTTTATTAAAAAGCACACAACTATATTTACCAAATTCACACACATGCCGTTACATTTTAAATACAACATTTCAACTTTGTTATATATTCCCTGCGTACATGCGATTTTTGGTTAACACCAAATTTTCTGTTCGTAAATTACAAATTTTTATCAATAAAAACTATTTATAATAATTATTATCTTGTAATATGTGCAAAACATCATATTATAAAATATTTTATATCATTTTGTTACATAAATGGTAAAATACTTAAAAAGGAACTTTAAAAGCGAACAAAATTTCTCTTCTCCGGAAACAGAATAGTGACGTCAGAATTCATAGATTTTTTAGTGTAACATTTTAATTTTTTAAGTATTTTTTAAAATAACATTTAAAATATTTTAAACAATAATTGTTATATATTAAAAAAGTAAAACATTATATAATAACATTTTATAATAGAAACACTGCAAGCAAATATTATTGAAAAGGTTTATTTCAAAAATGCAAAGTAATTCAGAGGTGACATTGGCCTCGAAAAAGAACCGCGAAAGGCATTTACGTCTTCAGCGTGAGAGAGAGAGAGAGAGAGAGAGAGAGAGAGAGAGAGAGAGAGAGAGAGAGAGAGAGAGAGAGAGAGAGAGAGAGAGAGAGAGAGTATGTGTGTGACCATAACAAAAAATATATTTATACCAATATAAAGTTACTTACATAAAATAAGATACAAAATATGATGCTAAATGACGTAAAAGCTTATTTTACCATATAAATTTCATTATTTAATAACAAAATAAATTTTATTTACTAGGAATATTATATTTAATATGAATACCAAATCTTAAAAATGGCAACTATTCTCTAATTTATTTTAATGTAATCATTTTGAAAATTGATTTTTAATAAATTTAAAACTGAAATGCTGCTGGATTTTTTTTTTTCATAATTCACTTTTTAAATAAATGCACTATTGTTCCTGCTACACATTAGATGAGGTTTTCTTTATTGAAGGCGAATTATCATCAGATTGAGCAACGATCTGTTATGGCGAATTTCCAGTCGGTAAAGGAGCCATCTGTAGCGTCGATCTACCAGTTGATAGAGAGAACCACCATAGCGATCACTTCACCTGTTTATTGAAATTCATCCATGATATGAACTATGCTGATCCTCTGGTACAATTCTTGAAGAAATATTGAACCACCAAGAGGAATACAGCGTGAATGAAGATAATATAGTGACAGTGGTATAAGATCCTCCATTGTAGTAGACATTTCACCATATTGAAACTTATCTCTCCATTTTTATAAGAAACCAATATATGCAGTAGCAGTGGTATGTATTCTGCCATTGTATGGTACGTACTACTAAATATATACTGATGGTGATTCACTTCTTCAGATTATCCATCCATATATAGTAGCAGTGGTATGAGGTGCCAATTGGTTGAGATGTAATACCATACATGGATGAATCGTTCTTCTTTGTTAACCAGAGAGCTGAAGAGAAAAATGTAAGTTCATCTGAAGTAATCTGTAAGATGTAATCTGAGTCCTTCCGTAAAGAGAGTAGTTATTTATCCTATGTCAACAGAATAATCCAGGTTAAATTGAGGTTAAAAAACCGGATATTGACTGAGTGACTAATGTTCCTGTCTCCATAGATCTGCTTGTTGCTTGAAGATTCTTCGTTATTTAATATCTGAAATTGACGAAGGAAATAGTCATGTTAAACTGAGGTTGGGAGACATGGGAATAACGGTATGGCTTTTCCCGTATGTTTACTGGGGACTGCTTGTTTCTTTAACATTTTCGTTAGTGTGATATCATGAAATTAAGGAGAGCGTTGACGAAATCAACATGCTAAACTGAAGCCAGGCCTGGCAATGGGTGACTGATGGTCACGTTATCACAATTCTGGATTTTTCTTCTTAGATCTGGTCTGCTGCTGGAAATTGCTACTGTTTGTTTCTGCTTCCTTTCCCAGGGAGACCAGCTATGGAGGTAAAAGTAGTTCGTCTGCATCTTCTTCTTGAATCTTCTCTTTGCTGCGACGAACTCCTTCTTGTAGGGTTCCGAAAGCATCTTCTTGAAAAGGTGCTCTCGAAGGCGATGATTATTTTTCTTCGAGCTGGCGTCTGGGTTAAGCCCTGTCGCTGCTTGGCGTCGGGAGGCGGCATCTTCTTTACCTCAGTAGGGGTGTTCTTCTTCTTGCGTCTGTAGCGGGTGGTCGTCTGCTTGCGCTGCCGTAGAAGAGAGACGACTGCTTGCAGCACCGTAGGAGAGACACTGCTGCTTTCGGCACCTCAGAGAGAGAAACTGCTGTCTTTATGAGAGACAGCTTCTTGCGACACTGTCAAGGATGCTGCTTGAGACAATTCATTGGAGAGAGAGAGACTTTTGCTTCCCCAGGAACTGCTGCTGAGGAGGGTGTCTGACTCTTGGTTCACTCAGTTGGTGAAGGGAGAGTGGTGGGAGAGTTATTTCTCTTTTATTTGCCACTTCACGTGTTGGTGTTAAGTCACCTCATTGCTGTAGTCAACTGAGTTTGCAGGCAGAAGAGCTCAGTCTCTTTACAGGCGGAAAGCTCTGCCTCGTCTATGCAAATGTAAGACTCGGCCTCTTTGGTATGGAAGAGCTTGTATTTTTTTGTAAGCCAGAGTGAGAGCCGAGCGGAAGAGATAGGCTTTGTAAGCCAGAGAGGGAGAGCCAGGCTTCTTTGTAAGCCAGAGAGGGAGAGCCAGGCTTCTTTGTAAGCCAGAGGGGTGAGCCAAAACGGGAGCGGGAGCGCCTCTTCTTCTTGGTGACTTTGCCCGGATAACAGGCAAGTCTTTGTAGTTGTAGAGGCTTGTAGTTCTCTTCTTCTTTTTCTGCTGCTGCTCTTCCTCTGGTCGTTGTAGTAGTTATCTTGGAAGTCTCTGTTCTTGAAGGTATAATGAAACTCAAATGTTGAACGTGATATAATAAACTTTATTAAAAGCTTACTATATTTACCAAATTCGCACACATGCCGTTACATTTTAAATACAATATTTCAACTTTGTTATATATTCCCTGCGTACATGCGATTTTTGGTTAACACCAAATTTTCTGTTCGTAAATTACAAATTTTTATCAATAAAAACTTTTTATAATAATTATTATCTTGTGATATGTACAAAACATCATAAAATGTAATATTTTAAATCATTTTGTTACATAAATGGTAAAATACTTTTAAAAAAAAGGAACTTTAAAAGCGAACCAAAATTTCTCTTTTCCGGAAACATAATAGAGACGTCAGAACTCATAGATTTTTTAGTGTAACATTTTAATTTTTTAATTATTTTTAAAAATAACATTTAAAACATTTTCAGTGATACAAAACCAAAATTGCTTGCAGCCACGATAAATGCGAAACGGTTAAACACCCATCGAAACTGAACGAAGTACATC
>JABUQX010144108.1:0-12500 GCA_015478945.1 Trachelipus rathkii
CGATGTGCTTCGTTCAGTTCAGGATGGGTGTTTTAACCGTTTTCGCATTTATCGTGAAACGCTCTAGCGTTTTTCGTGCGCCGCTTCACTGGAATCAATGTTATGTGGAATTGTGGCAAATTATTAAATTAGGACTAATATTTTCTTATGGAAATGCAACAGTGGAAGGAGGGTTTTCTATAAATTAAGCAATTTTAGTGCAGAATCTGAAAGAACATAGTCTGATTTCTCAAAGAATAGTGCACAATGCTATAAGATCTCATGAAAGTATTCATAAAGCTCCTATCACTCAAAAAATGTTCACAAATGTAAAAGCTGCCCATAGGAGATATGAAGAACATCTCAAAGAGTCAAAACAGAACCAAAAAGAAGAAGAGAATGAAAAGGTTGAAAAAAGAAAATTATCCATACAGATCTATAAACTTGAACAGCAGAGAAAGATGTTAAAACTGAAAGCTTTGACAGAAGAAGACGCTATGAAATCAAAAATTCAGATGCTTGAGAAAGAAAAGTTAACCTAAATCTCCCTAGAACTTTGTGATCACAGTGGACGTTATTCACCTATGGTATTAATGTAAGCTTTTAATTTATTTTCTTTTTGTATAAATAAAACTGTTTACTTTTGAAAAAAATAAAAAAAGAGTGCGTTGGACGGCTATGGGGAAGGGTATAGGCTGATTACTAAAAAAAATTTTTTAAATTCAACCATGATGATAGTACAGTTTTTAAAGTAACTTTTCAATAATTTGTGTATGAACTGAGTAAATAGGCTGCAATATTGATTAACAGATATTTTATCGGCAAAAAAACAATGAACACGCTGGTCAGGAAAAATTTGCGAATTTGGAGGGAATGTCAGGGAATTCAAATTCAAAATTTCAATGGAACCGAGGAACTGATATATATATATATATATACACATATATATATATATATATATATATATATATATATATATATATATATATACTATACTATACTATATATATATATATATATATATATATATATATATATAATATATATATATATATATATACCGGTATATATATATATATATATATATATATATATATTATATATATATATATATATATATATATATATATATATATATATATATATATATATATATATATATATATATATATCAGGTGTTCTCCTCTCTATTCCGTCTACCGCCCACAGTCAAGGGAAAAAAGTGGTCCGGGGAAAGTCAGGGGAAACGTTTTAAGATATGCTGAAAGTCAGGAAATTCCCTGAAATTCCAAAAAAGTCAGGGAAATTTTAAAATTTCAAAACATATGAAGAATGATCCATGGACCAAGTTGCATATTTTTGATATATTTTTTTTCCTTACTGTATAATTGTGGAATAAGAGATGTATTTGATAAGTGAATGAAAAGGTTGGGCGAGGAATGACATTCCATAAATATACTTCTATCCTGTTTCTTTCTATTTTTAGTTCACTATTACCTACTATTCTTTCTTTTCTGTTCTTAGAGGTTGTTCCAAATTCATCCTTTTGATTGAAGGTGGTTGGTGTATGGATGTGTTTTAGACTGTATGACTTATGACTTAATCTGTTTATATCTTTTTAGGGATTTATACTTTTTAAGGTGTTTTTTTTTTGAGGTTTGAAGAAGTGATTTTGGATTTTTGTGCAGTTAAAGGTATTTATTATTTATTTATAAAATGATTTCAAACAAAAAAACTAACTTTAACGACCAGTGGTTGGACGTCAAACTGAACCCACGTTTATCAGGTGGTTGGGTAAAGGACCTGATAGTTCCAAGGCATACTGTAAAGTATGTAAAAAGAACTTTGATCTATCTAACATGGGGCGCCAAGCCAAAGTTTCACATTCAAGAATGGAAACTCATTTGAATTTAATCAAAACTCAGCAGGACCAACCATCATTGAAAAACTTTTTCATTACGTGTTCTAATAATACAAATATTAGTGAAAGTGTGTGCACTGAAAATTATGCCATTCCATCAACTTCTAATCATACTCAACCGATTGTAAATGACCCTGAGTGTTCTATTAATAACCAACCAAAACCAGTTTATCAATCAGTTTCATCTTTTTGCATTAAAGATGATGTTACAGGATCTGAAATAGTATGGGCATTAAAGGTGGTGGATGATAAAATGTCTTTAAACTCGTGTGCAGATATAGGGAAACATTTAAATTAATGTTTCCATGTAGTCTTGTTAGCTTCAAATTTTAAAATGGGGCCGATGAAATGTAAATATGTGGATTAACTATGGACCTGCTCCCTATATTTCTAGAAAGCAAAAGCACAATACACTCTCTACTTTGCAGTGAAGCTCATTTTACCCTTGAATTAAAATTCAAAATATTTTTGGATGGTGATTGTCTTTCTAAGAGACTTGATTAGTTTTTTTCTTCTATAGTACCTGGGAATCAATGTTATGTGGAATTGGCAAATTATTAAATTAGGACTGAAATTTTCGCATGGAAATCCGACAGACAGTGGAAGGAAGGTTTTCTGTAAATTAAAGCAATTTTAGTGGAGAATCTGAATAACATAGTCTGATTTCTCAAAGAACAGTGCACAATGCTATAAGATCTCATGAAAGTATTCATAAAGTTCCTATCACTCAATAAATGTTGACAAATGTAAGAGCTGCCCATAGGAGATATGAAGAACATCTCAAAGAGTCAAAACAGAACCAAGAAGAAGAAGAGAATAAAAAGGTTGAAAAAAGAAAATTATTCATACAGATCTATAAACTTGAAGAGCAGAGAAAGATGTCAAAACTGAAAGCTTTGACAGAAGAAGGCGCTATAAAATCAAAAATTCAGATGCTTGAGAAGAAAAAGTTAACCTAAATCTCCCCATTTAGAACTTTTGTGATCACAGTGGACGTTAGTCACCTAGTCCATTAATGTAAGCTTTTAATTTATTTCCTTTTAGTATAAATAAAACTGTTTACTTTTGGAAAAAATAAAAAAGGAGTGCGTTGGACGGCTATGGGGAGGTATAGGCTTATTACTAAAAAATAAAATTTTTTTAAATTCATCCATGATGATGAGCAGTTTCTAAAGTAAATTTTCAATAATTTATTGTATGAACTGAGTAAATAGGCTGCAATAATGATTAATAGATATTTTATACGCCAAAAGTAACGAACACGCTGGTCAGGGAAAATTTGCGAATTTGGTCAGGGAAGGTCAGGGAAAGTCAGGGAAATCAAATTCAAAATTTCAGTGTGAACCCTGTATATATATATATATATATATATATATATATATATATATATATATATATATATATATATATATATATATATATATATATATATATATATATATATATATATATATTTGTGTACTATATATATATATATATATATATATATATATATATATATATATATATATATATATATATATATATATATATATATATATAAATATATTTATCAATTTATATATATATATATATATATAACTGAACAATATATATATGAGTTCATGGTAGCTCAGTGGACTAAAGCGAGTCTTTTCTCGTTTAAAGATCGTAATTTTCCTCTCGCGAGAGCGAGAGTTCAAATCTCAGTCTGGCTACCAGAACGGACACAAAAAATTGCTATAAATTTTTTTGTAATATTTAATTACAGTTTATGACATGTGAACTATACTAATCTCAATAACCACACACCACTAAAAATGTAGCTAATATATACAACAAAACAATCTATTATAACACAAAATCACTCTCTCTCTCTCTCTCATGCTTCTGTCATAAGGTGGTCCATTCATTTGGATGTGAAACCATATCCATGGTGGCTAGAATTTTCAAATGCCTTGTGCTGAAGCCAGTCTTGTTATCAAGCCTAGATAATCTTTGCATTTTAATCCACTTGGTTAGTAAGTAATGAAAGCCCTCAAATTCATGGGATAGAGGTTTGACGGCAACTAACTAACTAACTATATATATATATATATATATATATATATATATATATATATATATATATATATATATATATATATATATATATATATATATATATATTTATTATTTTTTTTCTTCTTTTTTTTCCCCAAGACTGGGGGTAAAGTGTGTGACATGCATCGGAAAAGAGAAGCAGTAGAAGAACATGACAAGTTGAAAAGAAAGCCCAGCCTTACCGCCCCCTCTATACCTATTAGTGAGAACTCGTCGCAGTCAGAAAATCCACCCTAGAGCTTAACGGGACCGCGACGGACCCTCACTATGGCATATTGTCAAGTGTAGGGTTCATCCCTGGCCCAGGTGGGCCACAACCATACCCCCTCACAAAACCCCCACCATTCACTCCTATTATGCGCCTTTATTCTCGCCTCTGCCAAACTCACATTTCTCTCCTTCAGACATTCGTTTACTGACTCAATCCACTTTTTCTTCGGTCTCCCAGCTGGTCGATTCCCAACACACTCACCACTATACATCCGCTTAACCAACCAACTGTCATTCATCCTTTCCACATGACCAAACCATCTCAATGTACTTTCATTTATTCTCTCATTTACCCCTTTCTTCACACCACATAGCTCTCTAATACATTCATTCCTCATTTTATCAATTCTTTTCACACCTAACACGCCTCTAAGATTGTCCATCTGAACACATTGTACTTTAGATCTATACATCTTATTCCAGACCATATTCTCACTACTATACATTAACACTGGTAACAACATACCCTCATGCAAGACCCTAGCGCACTCAAGACTTAGTCCCTTTACATCCACCAATAATTTAATTGCACCAGCCACCTTCCTGCCATTCACAACTTTCCTACTACACTCTGCATCATCCGTTCCTTTTCATCCAACATATATCCTAAATATTTAAACTCAGACACTTGTTCTAACCGCTCACCATCAAACATAATTACACACCGAGGACTGTTCTTACTCACAACCATATCCTTACTCTTATCTACGTATACTTTCAAACCCCTCCTTTTACACACCCTGCCAAATCTCTCTACCAATCCTCTCAACCTCTCTTCAGATTCACCACACAAAACCAAATCATCCGCATATATATACTGTATATATATATATATATATATATATATATATATATATATATATATATATATATATATATATATATATATATATATATATATATATATATATATTTACTATATATATTTTTTTATATATATAATATATATATATATATATATATATATATATATATATATATATATATATATATATATATATATATATATAATATATATATATATATATATATATATATATATAACCAACACAAATATATATATATATGCTATATATATATATATATATATATATATATATATATTTTAAATTACCCTTCATAAGTGTACTAGAGTTGGTGCAGGTAAAGGTGGTATTAAAGTGAAATGTATGATTGATTTTGTGTTGGTGAAGATATTGAAGTTTGTGTTGTATATTAAATCAGTGAGGGGAGTTAGGAATGGGATTATCTGATCAGTATGTTTTATGTAAAATTAAGTTAGTGGGTACTTAGGTGGAGAGGAAGGTGATAAGGAAGGAAGTGGGTAGAATTAGGAGTGAGATGTTAAGTGAACAAGGTAATAAGGATAAGTATTTAAGAGCACTTTCAAATAAATCAGTTAAATGTGAACAAGTTGAAATTGAACCTTCTGGAAGCAAATGAAGGAAGCTGTTAGTAGTGCAAAAGAAGTATGTGGATGTGGTAAAGTAGGAAGTAAGAATGTTAACATTGGGTGGTGGAATGAAGAGATGATGCAAGTGGTTAAAAGTAAATAAGAAGCGTGGTTTAATGTAATAAAAGCCAATGATGATGTGTCAAAAGAAAGATGTTTTGAATTATATGAGGAGGAAAAAAAAAGAAGAGGTAAATGAACAGTTTGGAAAAAGGAGGAATGGTGACTTAAAGGGGAATAGGAAGCTCTTCTGAAAGGAAGCGCGAAAGGTTGAGTGAAAATAAGGGGAATCTGCTTAGAATAATGAATAAGGATGGTGCTTTAGTAACTGATGAAATGGATGTGAGAAGAGTGTGTAAGGAACACTTCAAAAATCTGCGTAACATTGGCAATAATGAAGAGGTTATAGTGAATGTGTGTGGGTTTGATGGTGCAAGAAAGAATAGGTATTTTGGAGATGAGGTCATTAGTAAGGAGGAGGTAATGAGTAGAGTGAGAAAGTTGAAGAATTGTAAATCTGAAAGTATAGATGAAATTGCTGGTGAAATGATCAAGAACGGAGGCGAGATGGTGATTGATTGGATTTGGAAGTTGTGTAACAGCGCTTTTGAGGGGTATAGTTCCGAGGGATTGGAGGAGAGCAGTAATAATACCCTTATATAAGGGTAAGAGAGGATAATTAGTTTATTGAGTGTTGTAGGGAAGATATATGCTGGTATTTTGGTCAAAAGAGTGCGTCGAGTGACTGAAGAACTGATTATTGAAGAACAAGGTGCGTTTAGAAGTGGTAGAGGATGTGTGGATCAAATCTTTACATTTAAACAAATGATTGAGAATATGAGTTAAAAGAAGAATAAATTGTATTTAGGTTTTATGGATTTGCAAATGGCATTTCATAGGATTAATAAGGAAGCTCTATGGCAAGTGTTAGTGATATATGGTGCTGGTGGTAGGCTTCTGAATGGAATCAAAAGTATGGATAACGATAGTGAAGCGTGTGTAACAATAAATGGAGTCAAAAGTGATTGGTTTAATATTAATAGCTCAGAGTGAGGTAGGGATGTGTTATGTCTCCTTGGTTATTCAATTTGTATATGGATGAGGTTATGAAAGGATTATTGGTGGTTGGGGTGGCAGGGGATGGTGTTAGGATGGAAGATAGTGGAGGGTGTCCTACTTATTATTTGCAGATGATTTGGTTTTGGGAGGTGAATCTGAAGAGAGTTTGGGAGAATTGGTAGAGAGATTTGGCAGGGTGTGTAAAAGGAGGGGTTTGAAAGTAAACATAGATAAGAGTAAGATTATGGTTATGAGTGAGAACATTCTCGGTGGGAAGTTATGTTAGATGGTGAACAGCTGGAACAAGTGTCCGAGTTTAAGTATTTAGGATATATGTTGGATGATAAGGAAATGGGTGATGCAGAGTGTAGTAGGATAGTTGTGAATGGCAGGAAGGTGGCCGGTGCAATTAAATCACTGGTGGATGTAAAAGGACTAAGTCTTAAATGTGCTAGGGTCTTACATGAAGGTATGTTTTTATCTGTGTTAATTTATAGTAATGAAACTATGGTCTGGTATAAGAGGTATAGATCTAAAGTATAATGTGTTCAGATGGACAATCTTAGGGGTGTGTTATATGTGAGAATAATTGAAAAAATGAATGAATGAATGTATTAGAGAATTGTGTGGTGTGAAGAAAGGGGTAAATGAGTGAATAAATTAAAGTATGTTGAGATGATTTGGTCATGTGGAAAGGATGAATGATAGCTAGTCGGTTGGTTAAGCGGATGTATAATGGTGAGTGTGCTGGGAATTGACTGGTTGGGAGACAGAAGGAAAAGTGGATTGAGTCAATAAAGGAATGCCGGGGGGAGAGAAATGTGAGTTTGGCCCTGGCGAGAAGAAAGGTGCATAATAGGAATAAATGGCGGTATTTTATGAGGGGGTATGGTTGTGGCCCACCTGATCCAAGGGATGAAACCCACATTGACGAGATGCCATAGTGAGGGTCCATCAAGGTCCCTTGAGGCTCTAGGGTGGATTTTCTTACTGCAACAAGTTCTCATAAAAATGTATAAAGAGAGTGATAAGGCTGGGGACATATTCTTCTACTATTCTGTTTCTGGTGCATGTTACACACCAGTAAGTCTTGGGGAAAGAAGGTGGATGATATTTATATATATATATATATATATATATAACGATATATATATATATATATATATATATATATATATATATATATATATATATATATATATATATATATATATATATATATATATATATATATATATCATAACTTTATATATATGATAGGGACGATTAATCATCATCATCAAAATTGGTATTTTTTGTCAATCGTAATCGTCAATTTTTGCTGATAATTTTATTTTGCCGATTAATTGAACAAATATTAAGAATTTTGGATAATATTAAAACTCAATAATAATAATAATAATAATAATAATAATAATAATAATAACAATAATAATAAAATTATATATATATATATATATATATATATATTTATTTATTTATAAATATATATTTATTTATATATATATATATATATATATATAACTATATATATATATATATATATATACTATATATATATATATATATATATATATATATATATATATATATATATATTTTGCTTATGGTATGTATGACATTCCATTGCCTAATGGTTCGCTATTCTGTTCTGCATTCATATCCACACTCATCCTCCAGACAACTTCTTAGAGCCACCACCTTTTATGAGCATATCATATACACATACTTATATCCACACCCCTCTTCTAGACCAGTGGTCTCCAAAGTGGGGTACGCGTACTCCAGGGGGTACCCGAAGTGATACTTGGGGGTATGCCAAAGAAGTAGGCTGACTATCACTTGCGAGTGTATGATCGTGTATCACGTGAGTGTGAGGTTCTCTCAATGTTCGCTGTGTTTTTTATTATATATTATATTATTATGTGCATATTGTTATATATTATATATTACATTATATTATATCTTCGTCTTAAGGGTACGCAATCAAAGAAGTTTGGAGACCACTGTTCTAGACAACATCTTACAGACATCCCTATCCCTCATATCCCCATGTGTGGAGAGAAAAAATTTCCCACATCGTATGTCCTGCATGTCGTAGAAGGGGACCAAGGGGGAGTGGCTGCCCACTACCACTTTTCTTTTGCCAGGAATGCTAATGCATGCCTCGGAGAAGGTCGTGATTGCCGTAAGCGGCCTTCTATCTTTCGTCGAAAATGTATGAATCGTATGGGTACATGGAATGTCAGAGGAATAAATGTTGAGGAGAAGAGGAGAGAGGTGATGGATGTATTTAGAAAGGGCAAATTTGATTTGCTCGCTGTGACTGAAACAAAGATGAAAGAAAACTGTAAAAATGAGTGGGGTGGTGTGAAAAGCATTTGTGTTTTTTGTGGAAAGGAATGAGAGGCGGATAGAAGGATTTGCAATTCTGATGAGTGACTTGTGGTAGAGAGCTATGGTAGATTTTGTGTGTGTGAGTACTAGAATTCTAAAGGTTAAATTTAAGTTTAAAAAGGTAAAAATTTGTGAGGTTGTGACATTGGTCCGTCTGAGGGTAATGTTGAAGAGAGTGAGATTTTCTGGGATAATCTGAATGATGTTTTGGATGGGTAAGTAGGAGATTCAGTTCATTTGCCACATATTTGCCCACCCAAGGATTTTTTTTTTTTTTTAACAGTTGCCACCACCACTCATGGGCAGAGCCCTATTCAAGGAGGGATTGTAGTACGCTTGAAAGTTCACCCTCTAGCGCAAATTACGCATATGAGCACAGACGCAAGCTTTAAAGTGAGGAGATAAAATTCAGCAGGAAATACAGAAGATGGAAGAGAATTCCACAGAACAGAGGTGGTGGGAAAGAAGGAAGCACCTCAGCGAGTTAGCCTGTAACTAATGTCAACACAAAACTCGTGCGCAGATACAGCACCCCTTGTGCTACGAGGGCGTCGTAAAGGTGGTGGAACTCAAGTGATAAGTTCCCTCGAGCACCTACCCCTGTGGTACCTATAGGATAGAGATAAAGCACCAACATCGCGCCGCAAAGATAGAGGGGCAAGTGAACTGGAAAGTACAGAATAGTTTATAAGCCTTTTGGCCTTTGACTCGACCCTGTCCAAAAGCTAGGTGAAACTAGAGCCCTCCCCCCCCCTCCAGATATGAGAGCAGTACTCCATACATGGGCGGATGAGACTTGTATAGCTGCAGTAACTGAGAAGAGGAAAAAAAGTCGCATTCTAAACAGAACTTCCAGTTTCTTTGAGGCCGCCCTAGCAACCGTTGTGACGTGAGGTTTCCAAGACATTTTTTTGTTTAAGGCCAAGGATGCTTATATTGTCAACAGGAGAGACGAGAGAACCGTCGAAAGAGATAGGAAAGTTAGAAGATGTTTTGGAAAAGAAGATTTGTAGAAGTTGGGTTTTTAAAGAATTGAATTTAACAAAGGTGAGACGACCCCATTTAGAAATTCTATCCAGATCAGCGAGAATAGAATCAGAAAGATTAAGACGAGAGGCAATTCTAGAAATAAAAGAGGGAGCAAAATTGATACGAGTTTAAGAATGAAGGGTCGAGTCATCGGCATACGAGTGGATAGAGTTAAAGGTGCAGGTGAGAAGATCATTAATGAAAAGTAGGAATGAAGGAGGAGATAAGACAGAACCCTGAGGAGCTCCACTATTGACAGAAAAAGAAGTCGCCCCATCAACAACAGCCGACATTGTGCGATTTGAAAGAAAGCTAGACGTAAGTAAGCAAAGAGAAGGAGGAAACCTAAAGGAGGGGAGCTTGGAGAGCTGTGACGCGTGCTATACTCTGTCAAATGCTTTGTATATGTCAAGCGCCACCACGCAGGTTTCCCCATAGTTCCTAAGAGAGAAAAACCATAAATAGGTTAGATATGAAAGTATATCGCCAGTAGACCTCGAGCGCCGAAAGCCGTACTGGCGATCGGAAAGAGTTTCCAGATGATCTAAGAAGTGAGAGTTGAGAAGGGTTTCAAATATCTTAGATAGAATACAAGTTAGAGGTATAGGGCGATTGTTAGAATTATCAGAGTGGATTCCTTTTTTCAGAATAGGTTGGACATGTGCGAGCTTCCAACACTGAAGGAAAGTGCTAGTATTGAGACATAGTATAGTTGAACTGTGAACGAGGGGTGGGGATAGCACAGAACCACAATTCCCCAAAGCTGGGGGAGGAATGCCATGCGACCTGCCTTCCTAACGTTCATTGATTTCAGGGGCTCATGCACCCGTTCAAATGTAATCACATGCAAAGGCATAGGACACCTGAGAGGAGAAGGAGGAGGAGGAAGAGGAATGCCAGAATCCTCCAGGGTTGAGTCAGAGGAAAATAGGAGGCCTAAGAGATTGTCCTTTTCAGTTGGAGAATTGCAACAGAATCATTAAATCGAATAAGAGGAGGAAAGGCAGATTTACAGAAGTTGCTAGAGATGTTTTTGGCAAGAGGCCAGAAAGATTTGTCAGTAGGAGAACCAAGGAGGTTAGCGCACTTTCGTTTGATGAAAGCCCGCTTTGCTCATCGGAGTATTCCTGCAACGATTTCTAGCTGGATGAAAATTAGAAAGAGTGATAGGAGAACAAGAATTTTTCCACCCCGATATGCACTGTCTCTATCCTGAATGGCCAGAGAACAAGCACGATCGAACCATGGATTATGAGGAGAGAAAGATTTAGTTGAAGAAGGAATGAACCTTCTCATCCCATCAACGATTACAGCTCCCTCCTTATCTTTTAAATCTTTACACATCCATCATTATTCCTTACTAAGGTAGCCAATTTATCATCATCTGCAAACTTGGAAACCTTTCATTTAAGTCCCTGGTCTAAATATTTTATACATATATAAGGAACAGCCACTTGACCTAAGAAATCGTTACGGACCACAAAAATGTCTCCTCATTTCCATTAATAAATACTTCATTCATTGATTAACTATTATTATTATTATTATTATTAAAAACTTCCTTTTAACTTGCTTTATCCCCTTTTCAGAGGGTAACATGGGGGACTACAGGAAATTGAGCTTTAAGACCGGTTATCCCAAACCATCGCCACCTACCTGTTCGCAGTTGAGTTTTAATTCTTGCTCCCAGGAAGATAAAACTCCAACTGCTATGCGGAGAATTGAGCCAGCGTCCTCTCGCATGAGAATCGGCGAGGCAACCTCTTACGCCACGAGGCGTTTTTATTATTATTATAAATATTATTATTATTATTTTTATTAAAATTAGGAGACTTAAGGAATCAAAAATTTTGATCGCTTAAATAATTTCGGGGGTTGAACCCCCTGACCCCCCTGTCTACAGCCTTGTGTGTGTATATATATATATATATATATATATATATATATATACATATATATATATATATATATATATATATATATATATATCTATATATATATAGATAATTTTTAAAATATACCTTTTCAATTAATCGTCATTGTCTAAATTTACTGTAATCGTCATCGTCAAAATTTCATCATCGTCCCATCACACACACACACACACACACACACACACACACACTATATATATATATATATATATATATATATATATATATATATATATATATATATATATATATATATATATATATATATATATATATATATATATATATATATATATATATATATATGTGTGTGTGTGTGTGTGAATGTATTATGGTATGGGCATGTGATGAAAAATCCAAATATATGGCAATGTTC
>JABUQX010144108.1:30000-32424 GCA_015478945.1 Trachelipus rathkii
TATTCTTCTAAATAATTCTTTATTTTCAGAAGAAAATTTATTAAGGACTATTCTAGAATAAAAAGAAGTTAAAGCCTTTAATATTATACCAATATTTCGCCTGTATACTTCAGGCATGATCACGGTTAACTAACTATTTATAATGCAGTTTACAAAAATAAATTTTAAATATAAAAAAATAAAATTATTTTACATTAATTGTGAAGTTTAAAAAATAATTTTGATGAAAAATCAAAAAAGCTTACATTATTTTGCAAATACAGCTATTATCATGGATACTAGGTGTACCTGCAAAACACTCAAATATTCAAAAAACATTCAAGCATTCATTCATTTCATTAAATTTCACATTGATGTCTGGCTTAAGTTTTTTAATAAAAAGAGATTCTGCTATACGAAGATAGTTGAAATTACCAACTTGAAATAAGATTTTAAAACAACTAGCAATTTCAACTGTAGGAGGGGATTTGTGTTCCGTCGTGTAATGCTCCCATATTTTACTGGGTTTATACCTGTGTTGCATAATTCGGGTTCTTAAAGTGTTAGTTGTGTATCCCACATAAGAGGAATTACATCCTACTTCTTTGCAATTAAATTGATACACAACATAACTTCTGTAATCCTCCGAACAATGACCACGGGTACTAAAATATGAGGACACTCGTCTCGGTGTGTAGTAGCTTCTAACATTTACTCTTTTCTCTGACTTAACATGTTCCTTAACAATTATGTATAATTTTGGCTCTTATTATTATTATTATTATTATTATTATTATTATTATTATTATTATTATTATTATTATTATTATTATTTATATATATATATATATATATATATATATATATATATATATATATATATATATATATATATATATATATATATATATATATATATATATATATATATATATATATATATATATATATATATATATATATATAAATAGAAATCACCACCTTCTTTCCCCCAAGACTTAGGTAAGGTGTGTAACATGCACCGGAAGCAGAATATGACGCAAGTTGAAAAGAAAGCCCAGCCTTACCATTCCCTTTATACATTTTAGTGAGAACTCGTTGCAGTCAGAAAATCCACCTTAGAGTCATCGGTACCGCGAAGGACCTCACTATGCCATCTCGTCAATGTGGGGTTCACTTTGACCTGTGTGGACACAACCATACCCTCACGAAATCCCACCATTCACTCCTATTATTCACCTTTCTTCTCGCATCTGCCAAACTCACATTTCTCTCCTCCAGGCATTCCTCTACTGACTCAATCCACTTTTTCTTCTGATTCCCAGCGCACTCACCACTATACATCCGCTTAACCAACCAACTATCATCCATCCTTTCCACATGACCAAACCATCTCAATGTACTCCTTTTATTTATTTTCTCATTATCCCTTTCTTCACACCTCTAATACGTTCATTTCTCACTTTATCAATTCTTCTACACCTAACACACCCCTAAGATTGTTCATCTGAACACATTGTACTTTAGATCTATACCTCTTATTCCAGACCATAGTCTCACTACTATACATTAACACAGGTAACAAGATACCCTCATATAAGATTTTAGCGCACTCAAGACTTAGTCCCTTTACATTCACCAACGATTTAATTACACCAGCCACCTTCCTGCCATTTACAACTTTCCTACTACACTCTGCATCATCTGTTCCTTTATCATCCAACATGTATCCTAAATATTTAAACTCGGACAATTGTTTCAAGCTGCTCACCATCTAGCATAACTTCACACTGAGGACTGTCATAACTCACAACCATAACCTTACTTTATTTACTGTTTATACTTTCAAACCCTCCTTTACACCCTACCAAATCTCTCTACCAATCCTCTCAAACTCTCCAGATCTGCCACACAAAACCAAATCATCTGCATAGAATAAGGTAGGCACCCTCCACTCTCTTCCATTCTCCATCATTCTTACACCATCTCTAATTCTTTAATTATCTCATTCATATACAAATTGAATAACCAAGGAGACATAACATCGCTTCTCACTCCGCTATTAATATTAAACCAATCGCTTTTGACTCTATTTATTTTTACACACACTTCACTATCATCATACATACTTTTGACTCCATTCAAAAGCTTGACACCACCACCATATATCACTAACACTTGCCATGGAGCTTCCCTATTAATCCTATCATACGCCTGTTGCAAATCCATAAAACCTAAATACAATTTATTCTTCGTCTCCCTCACTTTCTCAATCATCTGTTTCAATGTAAAGATTTGATCCACACATCCTCTACCACTTTTAGACGCACCTTGTCCTTCACCAATCAGTCCTTCAGTCACTGAAGTGGCGTAATGAAAACGCGAGCGTTTCACGATAAATGCGAAAACGGTTAAACACCCAACGAAATTGAACGGTAGCATACC
>JABUQX010144110.1:0-12500 GCA_015478945.1 Trachelipus rathkii
TTGTATAGAGGCTAAAACTGGTATACTCCTATCATATAAAGGTATTATTGCTGAAACCAGTATTAAATTATGGTAAGGACCCCAGGGGGGATGCTAGCCCTGCTTGATATTGACATGAACGATGAAACTCAGTATACCTATCATATAAAGGGTATCATTACTGTTGTTAGTGTTAAATTATGGTAGGCACCCCTGGGGGAAGGATGCTGGCCCCAAAAAAACTTGAATATTGACGTAAGCTGAAACTCGGTATATATCTTTCAGGTACTCAGATCATATATGGGTTAAATAGCCTTACACATCCCAATGCCCCCCAAAAACTTGAATACTGTCGTGAAGGCTGAAACTTGGTATACACCTATCATATAAGGTATTATTGCTGAAACCAGTGTTAAATTATGGTGAGGACCCCAGGGGGGATGCTAGCCCCTTAAAAACTTGAATATTGACATAGAGCGATGAAACTCGGTATACACCTATCATATAAGGTATCATTACTGTTGTCAGTGTAAAATTATAGGCCAAGGCACCCCATGTAGGAGATGCTATTACAAACCTGAGAAATATTAGCATAGAACGACGAAACTTAGTATACATCTTTCTTATAATGTAGCCACGATACAGAAAAAAAAAAAAAAAAAATTTTTAAAATAAATTTTTAAAAATTTAAATTTTTAAATTTAAAAAAAAAAAAAAAAAAAAAAAAATTAAACATATTTTTATTCTTTTTAAGTTTATAACTTAAAAAATTTACGTTTTTTATATAAATCAAACAGCCTCTAGAGCCTCTGGAGCCTCTAGACCCTGTTGAGCCTCTTTAGCCTCCCCAGCCTCCTCATCCTCCCCTCCCTCACGCCCCTCCCCATCTATTATCTGTTGATTCATGTCATATTTTGTATAACATAACACAAAACTTTCATTTATTTTTGTTTTATATGCTTTAAACAGTTTGTTTTTACTAAAATTTACTTATATTTATAACTTAAGAAATTTGGGTTTTTACATACCCTAAACATGTAAATCAGTAAATCAAACCACCCACCCCTTCTCCTCCCTACCCCAATCCTGGATATTTTTACATTAACATAGTAATATTTAACAAAATTTTTTCATAACCTTGTCTAATTATCATACTGATCAATGAATATATGCTAACATTAACAAGATCCATACTTAACAACAGTAAAGTAACTAACATTGAGTGCAGAACGGAACCTACTTACACTTTCTAACATATCACGTATGATAATTACATCAAGATTGTAATATTTAACAAAATTTTATCATAACATTGTCTAAATATCATACTGATCAATGAATATATGCGAACGTAACAAAGTTTTCACATCAATAAAGCAAACATAGCATCACCTGAACTATGAATATAATGTACATTCACAAACCTAACACATCTTAAACATGAATAAACAGTTAACGTTAACAAACTTCCATACTTAACAACAGTAAAGTAACTAACATTGAGCGCAGAACGTAACCTACTTAGACTTTTTTCTAACATATCACTGATGTTTTTACATTAACATAGTAACATTTAACAAAAATTTATCACAACCCTGTGTAAGTATCTTACTGATCAATGAATATATGCTAACGTAACAAAGTTTTCATATTAATAAAGCAAACATAGGATCATATGAACTACGAATATAATGTACATTCAAAATCCTAACACATCTTATACACGAATAAGCAGTCAACATTAACAAAGTTCCATACTTAACAACTGTAACGTAACTAACATTTGCAAACAATACGTAACTTATTCACACTTTTTCAAACATATCTCTAACATATCATTATTATTTTTGCACGAACATAGTAACATTTAACAAAAATTTATCACAATCTTGTGTAATTATCATACTGATCAACGAAAATATGCTAACGCAACAAAGAATTCACATCAATAAAGCTAACATATCATAACCTGATGTAACAATATAATGTATAACATCAAATCCAACATACCTTATGCCTGAATAAATCGCTAACATTAACAAAGTTCCATACTTAACAACAGTAAAGTAACTACCGATGCATACAAAAACGTAACAAAACCTATTCACGTACGCATGAATGTGACAGCATCATTAGGTTTCCAATAGTTGCGTACATCAATACTTTTAACATTATCAGATGCAATGAAAGCTGCTCAACGAATATATGCCACCGTAACAAAGTTTTTGGCTTAACAAAGCTAACATATCATAGTCTGAACCAAGAATATAACATACACCGAAAAACCTAACACAGCTTATGCAAGAATAAACTGCTAATATTAACAAAGTTCAATACTTAACAACAGTGAAGTAACTAGCAAAACATATAGAACGTTGCCTTTGACATCTTTTTTTCTTTTTGTTTTAAAAACTTTTATTAATTTTAACTTTATTTCTTTAAAACTTTTTGTTTTTAAAAACTTTTGTTTATTTTTAATTTTATTTCTTTAAAACTTTTTTTTTTTTAAACTTTTAATTTTTAACATTATTTCTTTAAAACTTTTTGCTTTTACTAAAAATTTTACACTTTTCAACTTTATAACGTAAAAAATTGTATTTTTACATACCCTAAAACGGTAAATCACTGAATCAGTAAATCAAACCACCCCTACCTCCCCCCTACCCGTCCCAACCCTGATCTATTGAGGTATTGATCTATTGATCTATTGATCTGTTGACTCCAGTTATATTTCGAGTATCATTTTGGATAAACATAGTCCACATCTTGGACGTTAAAAGCCTAAACAGTCACCAAAACATTTTTCGAAATGGACTGGCCCATTTCAGGTCAAGCAACTTGTACCTTTTAATAAGTTGTTACTCCAGTGCCTCAACACATCCAAAACATTTATTGTCCATAGAGACAATATTAAAACAACAAAGGTAAAAGCCCAAACAAAACCTACTTCACATAAACAGCCTCAAGGTGACCTATCTTCAAAAAAACAACCACATCCCAAACAAATACAACACATAACAGTTCCACAACAATCTCTACCTACCATCCCAAACACTATATACTTACCACAAAACACACAACTCTCAACACAACCCCGACAACAACCTCGAATTATGCAACCAACACCACCTACACTCCCATTGCATATTCCATCACTCCAGAGACAATATACAACAAAGACAACTCTTTCCACATGAAGAAACTGTTTTCCTGGAGACCACCTTTCATGTCCATCTAAGACCACCCACACCCAATTTCCAGTTCTCACCTCCACCACCAAGAATGTCTCCTCTACAAAGACTTACAACAGCAACACCACCCTTACCCCAAGATTTTCTTTACAAGACCCCCCAAACTCCTCCTCCCCGCGCTCCGTCTCAAGAAGTCGAGCCACCACCTCCACCCACAGCTACAGCAGAAATCTCACCACCAACTCCCCCAGACACTAGGGTAAACGATCCATCCTACACACCATCTTTATCGTTTAGAAACAATAACATATCACACCCAATGCAGTTACGACCTTGACAACAACCAGCAACTACCATGAGAAGAAAAAGAGAATATATCTTACCTCCTCAACAAACACTCCTCTCAGGAAGAGGTCATCCACCACCAAGACCTCCACCATCGTAAACAAAAACAAACATAAAAATTCTATCTTAGATAGAATACAAGTGAGAGCTATCTAAGATCTTTGAAACTCTTCTTAACTCTCATTTCCTGGATCATCTGGAGTCTCATTCCCTTCTTTCAGATCATCAGTATGGTTTTCGACGCTCGAGGTCAACTGGTAATACTATCCTATCTTACTGATTTATGGTCTTCTGCCCTTAGGGACTATGGGGAGTCTTGGGTGGTGGCACTCGATATATCAAAGGCTTTTGATCGAGTATGGCATGCGTCGCTACTCTCTAAGCTCCCTTCCTTTGGGTTTCCTCCTTCTTTTCCTAACTCTTGTCAAGTTTTTTCTCTGGTCGCTCCATATCAGCACTCGTTGATGGAGCGACTTCTTCCTCCTTTCCTGCTAATTGTGGTGTTCCTCAAGGTTCTGTTTTATCTCCAACTTTATTCTTACTTTTCATCAACGATCTCCTCAGCTGTACTTCTTAGCTCTGTTCACTCTTATGCCGATGACTCAACTCTCCATTCTTCCACTCATTTCAAATCTGCTCCCTCTTTTGCATCTAGAGTTGCCTCTCGTCTTCAGCTTTCCGATTCTATTATTGCCGACCTGGATGGGATTTCCCAGTGGGGCCGCCACAACCTTGTGAAATTCAACTCTTTGAAAACTCAACTTCTTACATCTCCCTCTCTCAAAAATCACCTTCCTGTTTTTTTTTTTCGACGGCCCTAACGTCTCACCTGTTAACAACATAAACATTCTTGGTCTGAACATAAACAAAAATTATCTTGGAAACCTCATATCACAACGGTTGCTAAGGTGGCCTCAAAGAAACTGGGAGTTCTGTTTCAGGTTGCGGGAATTTTTTTCTTCTGCACAGCTACTCCAGTTATATAAGGGCCTTATTCGCCCTTGTTTGGAGTACTGTTCTCACATCTGGGGGGGCTCCGGCTCCACCCTTCTATTGAATAGAGTTGAGTCTAAAGCTAAGAGACTAATTAACTGTCCCCTACTTTCTATCTCTCTTGACCCTCTATCTCTGCGACGTGACGTTGGCGCACTATCTCTTTTCTATAGGTACTACAACGGTAGATGCTCAGAGAAGTTGGCCACTCGCATTCCACCTCCATTGCGTCGCCCTCGTAATACAAAGGGTGTCATGCTCTCGCATGAATTTTACTTGAAGATTGAAAATCCTAAACTCGTTCGTTGTGGTGCCTCCTTCTTTCCAGCCACTTCTGTTCTGTGGAACTCCTTGCCATCTTCTGTTTTTCCTACCGTATTTAATCTTCCTCTCTTTAAAACCCACGTCTGCGCACACCTGAGGATTTGCGCGTTATACCCGCAGCTTTAAAAATCAAGAAAATAAATCACTCGCGTGATATATATAAAATATATATATATATATATATATATATATATATATATATATATATATATATATATATATATATATATATATATATATATATATATATATATATGTATATATATATATATATATCTCTAGCTCTTCTTCTTCTCTTCTTTATATATATATATATATATATATATATATATATATATATATATATATATATATATATATATATATATATATTAGAGGAATAAAGTAGGGGATGGTGATTTTCACTATCCCGCAGATGCGGATGCGGATAGTTAAAATCACTATCCGCAGTTGCGGATTTGGATAGCGGATAGTTAAGTTTTAGAGTTTTAGCCACAGAAATTTCATATATATATATATATATATATATATACTATATATATATATACATATATATATATATATATATATATATATATATATATATATATATATATATATATATATATATATATATATATATATATATATATATATATATACCATTACCTGGTGCAGGCGCTTGGACCCAACTCTTTTGCACCCCACAAACCTCTTTCCCAAGCCTCCATCCACCAATTTGGAAAAAGGTTATATATTAATGCTTAGAAATTAATAATTCTCAAATTATTATGCTTCAAAAACTTCTCAAACCCTATCACTTTCAGGAGAGTTTGCTTCTCTTTTCTACGTAAAAGATCTGCCCCACTGAAAGACGCTCACTAAATACACTTGTTGAAGGGAATGCTAAGGAATTCCCTGACGTCTTCTGCAAGATGTGAAAACTTTTACAATAATCATTCCACAAGACCAGTGAATATTTATCTCATTTCCAAACTTTTTCTCTTTTGATATTGTTCGATCAATGATAGAGTGTTTTTGACACCTCTGAACAAGACTCTTCATCGCTGCTAAAAGTGAAAAGAACGTTCATGGATTCAGCAATGATCGCTTTAACCCTCTGTAAAACACGTGGTTCAAGTAATTATTTTTGTATCTAGGATTTAGAAAAGTTGCTATTGTACATGCGTCTTCGTTTTGCAGAGTTTGAAATCTATTATCTATCTTCAGCATGAATGCTTGTGTCATCCTTGAAAGTCCCTTGGGCACAATATAATATATATATATATATATATATATATATATATATATATATATATATATATATATATATATATATATATATATATATATATATAATATATATATA
The DNA here is from genome assembly GCA_015478945.1 of Trachelipus rathkii. Taxonomy (NCBI): domain Eukaryota; kingdom Metazoa; phylum Arthropoda; class Malacostraca; order Isopoda; family Trachelipodidae; genus Trachelipus; species Trachelipus rathkii. Next base: position 6,181 of record JABUQX010144110.1, read on the forward strand.
TATATATATATATATATATATATATATCTTCTTTATATATATATATATATATATATATATATATAATTAGTGCACATGTTTCTCACAATTCATAGATGAATACTATCCGCTATCCGCAAAAATTAATGCGGATGCGGTTGCGGAATGCGGATGAAGTGAAAAATGATGCGGATATCCGCATATGCGGATATCCGCATATGCGGATGCGGATGCGGTTATCCGCTACACATCTAATATATATATATATATATATATATATATATATATATATATATATATATATATATATATATATATATATATATATATATATATATATATATATATATATATATATATATATATATATATATATATATATATATATATATATATATATATATATATATATAATATATTGATGTGTGAGTGTATATTGTGAGCTGTAAATTGTATGAGAATCCATTAGTGTGTATCGGACGAATGAGTGAGGTATTTGTAAGTATACCCTTCTGAAACAAAGTTGCAGCCATGGGGGATGCTATACATGTTTTCTGAAGTTATATGGGGTTGTTACAGTGGACGAGATATAGAAGCTACTATTTTAGAAGAGAAAGAAATGAGAGCTTGTTTTCCTACTTGCAGGAGATGGGTGATTATCTGTATAGATGGAATATTGGCAAAGAGTGTTGCTACCACGTGAAGGGATTGAAGCTAGAATCCAGTTTTTATAGTTTATTGTTTGGACTTGGTTAGGAGGGAACCAGATGTATCTAGATAATGACTGTTTGCAAATGTCAGTGGAAAGAGTGTGGATGTATCTGTACTTTAGTGTTTTGTAATTTATAAAATAGTATTGATAGTAAGATAGATGATAAGATGATAAGATAGAAATTGATAGTAATTGGTTTGGTTTAGAGGTATTATGTGTTGGTGGTCTGTGATTTGACTGTTGTTGAATATTAAGTCGTGCATAATGTCAAAGGAGTAAAAGTTGAGAGGGATAGTGTAATCATGAGTTAGGGTCCAAGTGTGTTGCACGGTGGAGATGAGGTTGTGTAAGTTGTCCGAGATAGTTTTTTCCAGGTTTATGTATAGATTCAATGTTAGTATTTCCTGGTGTAGTTCTATGGACGAAATGGAGGAATTGTAATGTTGAGAAAGTATGATAAGGTTTTTGTTTTAGTTCAGATATCGCGTTAGTGTTAGCGTGTAGTTGTTCTTTGATTTTTGTATATGTGAGTTCGAGTGTCCTGTAGTAAGCTTAATTTGGTGGTGATGGCGTGCATGTCAGACAATGGTCGCTGTTCCAAATAAAAATTTTAATGTATCTCCTCCGGGATTGAAGAGACCTCTTTTTGATCATTCTGATGTGGCTGTTGAAAGTTCCTTCGGATGAGACAGTAACAACTGGTCTTGTAGAAAACTTTGATATTGTTTTTGGTGTTCCAGTAAAAGTGAGTTTAAGAAAGCTAATTTAGGTGAGGGATCTGTGTTTGAGTATAATCTGCTTTTGTATCTACTCTGTAAATATGGTACGTAAACTTCAGTCAGGTACTTATTTTGTTCGATGATCTTTAGTACATTATCGTAGATCTTCCTAGGGCATCGCATACCACTCTGAAGCTGTTGATGAATCTATCTTATTTGCCTGATGTATCGTGCAATGAAACCTTGATGTAATTTGAATTTTGAAGCTGTGTGTTCTTCTTGGAATGTCCATGCAGTTGTTATTATCGAAAAGATAATCCAAGGTATAAGCATGATGTCTGGATGACAGAAAATACTGCAATGTAGTTGTTTGTTTTGTATGGTATTTTTCTCAAGTTTAACTTAATTGCTAGTAATATTTCTAATATTCGATTTTGTTTCTTTATCTTTAAAATTTGCTGATCTTAAATGTTTTTTCTTAGAACTGTGTGAACAGTTTCTTGTAAATCGCATCTTTGAGGTATTATTTCTAAGATGTTCTTGTTTTTCACATATTTTCTTTAATATGTGATGTTCTCCTGGGTGGTGATGAAAGAAATTTTTATGTTTGTTTTTGTTTACGATGGTGGAGGTCTTGGTGGTGGATGACCTCTTCCTGAGGGGAGTGTTTGTTGAGGAGGTAAGAGATATTCTCTTTGTCTTCTCATGGTAGTTGCTGGTTGTTGTCAAGGTCGTAACTGCATTGGGTGTGGTATGTTATTGTTTCTAAACGATAAAGATGGTATGTAGGATGGATCGTTTACCCTAGTGTCTGGGGGAGTTGGTGGTGAGATTTCTGCTGTAGTTGTGGGTGGAGGTGGTGGCTCGACTTCTTGGGACGGAGCGCGGGGAGGAGGAGTTTGGGGGGTCTTGTAAAGAAAACCTTGGGGTAAGGGTGGTGTTGTTGTTGTAAGTCTTTGTAGAGGAGACATTCTTGGTGGTGGATTTGAGAACTGGAAATTGGGTGTGGGTGGTCTTAGATGGGCATGAAAGGTGGTCTCCAGGAAAACAGTTTCTTCATGTGGAAAGAGTTGTCTTTGTTGTATATTATGTCTCTGGAGTGATGGAATATGCAATGGGAGTGTAGGTGGTGTTGGTTGCATAATTCGAGGTTGTTGTCGGGGTTGTGTTGAGAGTTGTGTGTTTTGTGGTAAGTATATAGTGTTTGGGATGGTAGGTAGAGATTGTTGTGGAACTGTTATGTGTTGTATTTGTTTGGGATGTGGTTGTTTTTTTGAAGATAGGTCACCTTGAGGCTGTTTATGTGAAGTAGGTTTTGTTTGGGCTTTTACCTTTGTTGTTTTAATATTGTCTCTATGGACAATAAATGTTTTGGATGTGTTGAGGCACTGGAGTAACAACTTATTAAAAGGTACAAGTTGCTTGACCTGAAATGGGCCAGTCCATTTCGAAAAATGTTTTGGTGACTGTTTAGGCTTTTAACGTCCAAGATGTGGACTAAGTCACCTATTTTTATTTGTGTGAGTGAAGCTTTTGGTAATTGTCTGAGAATTTGTTTTTCTGTTTCAGCCTTAAGCATTCTCGGGCTTGATCTCTAATCAAGTGAGCTCTTTCGGCTAGTTCGTCGGCGTAGTCGTTAATGTATTTTCGTGATGGCTGTGTTGTTGTTGTGAAGGGGGAAGTGTAATTGGGTAGATCTCAGGGTTGACGTTTGTTGTATGTGTAAAGGAGATAATGTGGTGACGTTCCAATCGAAGAGTTGTAAGTGGAGTTTATAGCAGTTTTTGTAAATGGGATGTATTGACCCCATTCATTGTGACTTGTTGACATAGTATCTTAGATAATTGCTTATCTTGTGGTTTTCTTTTTCAACCAGGGAGTTGCTTTGGGCATGTCTTATGATTATATTAACTGTTTTAATGCGCTATTGGGCACAAATTTCTTTGAAAAGTCTTGAAGTGAGTTCTGGAGCTCTATCAGAAATAATCACTTCTGAAGCTGAATGTCTACAGATTATTCTTTCTAGAATTGCTTGTGCAATGTCTTTTGTTGTGTGTGTTGCTTCAGGGGACAAGCTCAACATAACGTGTTAGTGTATCTTTCATGCATAGAATGTATTTACACTGTGTAATTTTACGTTGTGGCAGTGGGCCTAGCATGTTTAAGTGCACACGGGAAAAGTTTTCATGGGTTAAAGGATATGCCTTAATGGGATTAATGGGAGCGTTTTTGGGAGGTTTTCTTTTACTCTTTGACATGAAGGGCATGTGGTGCAATAGTCATTGACTAATTTGTGCAATTTAGGGAAAATGCATTTCCCTCGAATTATTATCGAGGGAATAACCGATTATTATTCGGTTCTTTGTGTTCCGCAGTGTTCCGCTACAAGGGACGCGTGTGAGTGTTCGATGATAGTGTGGATCATTGTATCTGGAACTTGGATAAGGAATCTACCAGATTGCGTAGCGTAATGTAGTATATCATCGATTCGGACATGTGGGTATGTATCAGCAAGAGTGTCTTGTGATGTAAGGGTTTTATTATGTGATAGTATTTGTTTGGCGAAATCATAGTGTTTTGAGACGTGGACAAACTTTTCTTTCGTTTACAATGTTTTCTTTTGTTAAAGGTATAGTTCCTGTGAGTAGTTCAGTGTTCTGTGCTAAAGAATTTGTTCAATTATGGAATTATGATCAATTTTCCTTGTTTGCATATGATTGTTGGATTAAAATATGATATAAATAAGTTCCATCGTTCCAACCGTTCGGTGAGTTGTTTATGGCGAATCAAGAGGATTAGAGGTTGATCCGTAATAGTTGTGATTGGATATTCGAACGAACACAATGTTCTTAAGTTTCAATAGAGCGAACACTATTGCTAGAGCTTGTTGCTCTATTTTCTTGTAATTTGATTCGGATTTCGAGAATGCTCTGGAGATGAAGGCCAATGACTTTTCCTTGCCATTGTCATCTAGTTGATATAAGACTGCTCCTAGGCCTAAGGTGGAAGCCTCTGTGTTGATAAAGAATTCCTTATTGTAATCTGGGTATTTTAGTTGTGGTTGTAGCAGTAACTTGTCCTTTAGCGTTAGGAAAGTCTGCTGTTGCTCTGTGCCCCAACAAAATTCTGCATTTTTGGAAAGAAATTTTATTATTGGCTTAGAAGTGGATGAGTAGAAATCAATCAGATGATTAAAATAATTTAGATCTGGTTTCTGCTACATTCATAGGGGGTTTGAATGTGGTTAGTGTTTGAAGCTTTGCTGGGTCCGGAGAGATACTTTCCTGCGAGATTTTAAAGCCTAAAAAGAGGAGTCTATTTCTGAGATATTTTCATCTAGCGAGTTTTATTCTCATTTTATTCGTTCTGAATGATTTGAAAATTTTGTTCAAATTATCCAGGTGGTTTTCTAGCATTTCACCGAGTATTAGAACATCATCTCGGAAGACACGGCAGGCATCCTCTAGGAGATGGGATATTGCCATTTCCATAGTACGCGTAAAGACTGGTGGGGCGTTGGACAACCCAAAATTCAGTCTTGTTGGTGCATACTGACCTCGTGGGGTGTGGAAGGCGAGTAGTGGCTGCGTTTTGTCGTCAATCTCCAAGCAATGGTATGCATCGAGGAGATCGAGGCTAGTGAAGATTTTGCTGTTCCTCAAAGTAGCTGATGTCGTCGATGCATGGTAAAGAAAAGCGATCCAGTACCGTATGGGCATTAATATGCCGATAATCAGCCACGATTCTTGGGGCATCAGAATTTTTCTTCGGAATGATCAGTAGTGGACTGGAGTGCGGGCTGCTGATGGGTCTGATATACCATTTTTGTTACGAAGCTTTGACCCATTCCTCAATCTGGGTCAGGTATTTATATGCCATACGATACTGCGGCATATATAATACCTTTGAAGCATTCTCTTTCCGCGTAATAGGGAATTTCGTCAAGGACGATGACATCTTTGAATCTCATCAGTAAATCGATTGTCTTCTAATTGATTCGGATTTTGAAGCGTTGCGCATTCATCTTCTTTATCTTTGAAGGATTCTTGGATAAGTTTCTTGAAAGTGTAAAGTGTTCCGAAGATGGTTTTGTGTTAAGCCTTTGGAGGATGTGGCTAAATTAACATGTGATGTCTGTAGAGATTAGTCTAGGACTATTATAGGACTCGCCTTGGTTATGAAAGTGTTTTTAGGAAGTGTATGTGATGTAGCGCTCATGTTTATAATGTCAATGAGGACTTGTCCTTCTGTAGAAGAAATTAATACGCTTCCTGCAAAGAGGAAGTTGCTGATATAAATTTTCTCCGTGTTGAGAATTAAATGATCAGATGGAGAGGTGTGTGCTGGTGAAGAAGCTTTCACCGAGAGCGTATTTTGGAATAAGGCGTTAATTCTGTATCTTGTATAATAGATAAGTTATAATGTGTGTCTGTATCTATTAAGATATTGTTTGTTGTGGTGATTTCATCTGAATAAAGTGGAAAGGTTTTTGTGTGATTACAGTGTGTGCTTGGTACTCTCTTATTGTTAAGATATTGGCGTGTTAGTAATATTGAAATATCATTTGTGTTTGATTTTACCAAAATTGTTTTCGTGCGTTTGAAAATTAATGACAAGAATTGCCAACGACACCATCTCTCTGGGAATAAAGGGGATGTCGGAGTGAGTAATACGGCGGCGAGATCAATCTCCTCACTTTTTTTTCTTGGTCTTGGTAATATCCTGCTTCGCTATACGACTAAGGGTGGTTGGAATCTTCTTGGTCGTCAAATAAGAAATTTTCCTCATCGTCATAAAAGAACAGCTCCTCCTATCGGGCCTGGGTCATTAAAGTTTTTATTATCTCTTACATGCTTATATGCGTATATATACAGCCGTCCTTATCGATTGGAGGAAATTAAAATTAGGTA
>JABUQX010144111.1:7500-10000 GCA_015478945.1 Trachelipus rathkii
TTTCTTAGTAGTCTATTAAGTTTGTCTTCAACTAGATGAATTAGTTTGTCCGTTGTTATATATAATACTGAATTTTGCAGTATGAGAAAGAAGTTCTGCATCTTTTTAGTATAGTTGATTCTCTTCATAATAACAATACCAACTCCTTTATCAAGTTTAGTTATAAAGAATTAAATAAATAAATAAATAAATAAATAAATAAATAAATAAATAAATAAATAAATAAATATTTATTATACGAAAGTGATTTCAAATTTTTTAAATTTGTTTTCAATGTAAACTGCATCAATATATTAGGGTTGAAATATCGAAAAATTCCAAAAGCTAAGTTTTTTAATTTGCTGAAATGTGACGTTCCTTTTCATCAAATAATTTATTTATACATCAGGAAATTCCTAATGTGTCTTAACAACTTTTCAAAAGGTAGAGAATTTACATATAATTTAGTTTTTAAACGTATCAATTCGATATATATAAATATATGTATATATATATATATATATATATTTATATATATATATATTATATATATATATATATATATATATATATATATATATATATATATATATATATATATATATATATATATATAAAGAATAATATATATATATATATATAAATATATAAATATATATATATATATATATATATATATATATATATATATATATATATATATATATATATATATATATATATATCCACCCACCATCTCTCCCAGACTTGGGGTGGGGTGCCTAACGTACCGGAGTAGAAGAAATAGTAGAAAAATGTGTGAAGCAAGTCAAAAGAAAGCCAACCTTACCGCCCCTTTATTCCTTTAGTAGTACACATTGCAGTGAGAAAATTCACCCTAGAGCTTCACGGGACTGCGACGGACCCTCACTATGGCATCTCGCCAATGTGGGGCTCATACCTTAGCCAAGGTGAGCTGAAACCACCCACCCTTACAAAACCCCGCCATTCACTCCTATTATGAACCTTCCTTCTCGCTTCTGCCAAACTCACATTTCTCTCCTCCAGGCATTTATTTACTAACTCAATCCACTTTTCTTCAGTCTATCAGCCGGTCGATTCCCAGCACACTCACCACTATACATCCGCTTAACCAACTGATTATCTTCCACATGACCAAACCATCTCAACGTACTTTCAATTATTCTCTCATTTACCCCTTTCTTCATACCACTAATACGTTCATTCTTCATTTTATCAATTCTTCTCACACCTAACACTCCCCTAAGATTGTTCATCTGAATACATTGTACTTTAAATCTATACCTCTTATTCCAGACCATAGTCTCAATACTCACTACTACACATTAACACAGGTAGAAACATACCCTCATGAAAGACCAACATATATCCTAAATATTTAAACTCAGACACTTTTTACAGCTGCTTACCATCTAACATAACTTCGCACAGAAGTTTGTACTCACTCACAACCATAACCTTACTCTTATCTACGTTTACTTTCAAAACCCTCCTTTTACACATCCTGCTAAATCTCTCAACCAATCCTCTCAAACTCTCTTCAGATTCGTCTCACAAAACGAAAATCATCCTCAAATAATAATTGTGAACCCTCCACTCTCTTCCATTCTCCATCATTCTAACACCATCTCCTGCCACCCCAACTTCTAATTCTTTCATAACCTCATCCATATACAAATTTAATAACCAATGAGACATAACACATCCCTGCCTCACTTCGCTATTAATATTAACTAATCACTTCCAAACCACATTTATTTCTTACACAAAATAAATCTTACATGCTTTTTGATTTCATTCTAGAAGCTTTACCACCAACACAAAATATCACTAACACCTGCCATAGAGCTTCCCTATTAATTCTATCATACGCCTGTGGCAAATCCATAAAAACTAAATGCAATTTATTCTTCTGCTTCCTCATTTTCCCAGTCATTTCTTTCAATGTAAAAATTTGATCCACACGTCATCTTTCTACCTCCTAAACACTTTGTGTTCTTTGCTGATAATTCAAGTCATCAGCACTTCTTTGATTGATATACCGGCATATATTTCACTCAGCATCGGCAAAACTAAATTATATGTCTATGACGTAGTAACCTAGCTGCGCTTCCTTTGGATTCCTCCTTTGCTTTGCTTACTCTTGTCTAGTTTTCTTTCAGATCGTTCCATTTCAGCTCTTGTTGATGGAGCCACCCCTTCCTCCTTTCTTATTAATTATGTGTGGTGTTCCCTCAGGGTTCTGTTTATTTCAACTTTATTCTACTTTTCATCAACTGAAATCTTCTTAGCTGCATCTAACTCTATGCTCCTTTCTTAGCCTGATTACTCAACTCTCGAACATTTTATCATTTCAAATTGTGCTCCCTTGTTTGTATCTAGAGTTGCCTCTTCAACAGCTTTCTGATTAAATTCTTGCCAGATTGATTAAGGATTTCTCAGTGCGAGGTAGCAAATCATCTTGGCAGAAGTTCAACTCTTTGAAAACTCAATTTCTTCA
>JABUQX010144111.1:25000-29990 GCA_015478945.1 Trachelipus rathkii
TATATATATATATATATATATATATATATATATATATATATATATATATATATATATATATATATATATATATATATATATATATATATATATATATACAAAGATTTATCTCTATAATGATTAATTGGCCCTATTTAAGAGATCACTTTGATATAGCAAATAATAAAATAGTTTTGGAATAGTGAAACGTTCCTTTATTTATTTCTTTATTAATTATGTCTAATGACTATTTTACATGAACACACATTAAGATATTTCACTGTTCAAAAATAAATTGCTTTTTAAATACCTTAAATATGATTACCATTAAAGTATCAATTTTTGGACCGAGAGAGTGTCAAGATGTTGGCTCTCCGATCTATATTTCCTAACTGACCCATCTCCCATTGGCACTCCATTGGTGACAAGAGTCACCTCGGTGACCTTGATAATATACAACAAGAAAGAAACAGAGACCCGAGCCTAAGCTACGGTACTGGTTGCAATTACATATAACCTTTATAAATTTTATACTATGTACCGACTACGGTACATATAGATACTACTGTATATATATATATATATATATATATATTTCTCTTATATATATATATATATTATATGCTGTATATATATATATAGTTATATTCTTATGTATATGCACAAGACCTTATTTATGTTTTGTTGTTGTTGTTGTTTGCTATTTGAATTGATTGTTTCTGTTGTTGATGCTGCGTTCAAATACACACACAGTTTAGGAATGACGTCATATTTATTTTTTGTCGTTGTTTGTCGTATGGTAAGATTTGCTGTTGTTTGCTCTTGTTTTAAGATGAGCACGCATAAACATACTATATATATATATATATATATATATATATATATATATATATATATATATATATATATATATATATATATATATATATATATATATATATATATATAATATATTATTTAATTTACTTTAGTTGATGTCTAAATATTTTAATATATTTATTTTTACTATAGTATGGGTTTAAAAATTTTAATTTTATTTACTAATTTTAAATATACGACAAAAATTACAAATTCCATAAAAGAGAATTGAATCTTGTATCGGAATTGTTTTACTGTAGTTTAGCCCACTGAGCAGATTCTTATCTATCTCTTATTAGCTAGCTCCTCAGTATATTCGATTCATGGTCACTTTTTGTTATCTTGCCTTATTCCATCGTTTTTCATTTTCTGTAGTTATCCATATAAAGTCATATATATATATATATATATATATATTATATATATATATATATATATATATATATATATATATATATATATATGCTATGGAAATATAATAATAATATATAATAATATGTGTAATAATAATAATAATAACATATAATAATATAGTAATAATAATATATAATAATATATATATATATATATATAATATATAATAATAATAAATAATAATAATAATATATATCAATATAATATATATATATATATAATATATATATATAATATAATATATTAATAATAATAATAATAATATATATATATATGTATATATATTAATATAATAATAATAATAATAATAATAATAATAATATAATATGCTATTAATAATAATAATAATATAATAATAATATAATAATAATAATATATATATATTAACCAATAATAATAATAATAACAATAATAATAATATAATAATAATATATGTATGTATGTAATAATAATAATAATAATGGCATAATAATATGTATATGTAATAATAATAATATATGTAATAATAATAATAATAATATATGTATATATATATCTCTTATAATATATATATGTAATAATAATAATAATATAATATAATATAATAATATATAATAATAATAATATGTTTATGTTTATAATTTAATAATAATAATAATAATATATATATGTATATAATAATAATAATATAATAATAATATAATAATAATATATAATAATAATATGTATATATATATGTATATGTATGTAATTTAATAATATATAATAATATATATAATAATAATAATATAATAATAATAATATGTAATAATATAATAATACATAAAATATAATATGTATATATATACATATAATATACATGCTAATAATAATAATAATAATATGTATGTAATAATAATAATATATGCTAATATATGAATATATGTATGTATATATGTAATATGTATATTATATTTCTTCAGCTGTGTATAACCAATGTATATGTAATATATAATAATAACAATAATAATAATAATAGCAATAATAACCAATATGTATATATATATAATAACATGTATATATATATATATAGCTAATAATAATATATATATATATATATATATACATATATATATATATATAATATGTATATATATGTAATAATAATATAATATAGGCTAATAATAATAATATAATAATAACAACAATATATAATAATAATAATAATAATAATATATGTAATAATAATAATAATAATAATATATATATGTAATAATAATATATATAATAATAATAATAATAATAATAATAATATAATAATAATAATAAAAATTTCTGACTTCTATATATATATATATATATATGATCTCCATATATGAAGGGGATAGATAAATTGTATTCCCTTTAAACTTGGACCACATTTGAACTTGTTTCATATTGTTACAACCATTTTATTGATAAATGTGGATAAGCCCACGAATCTGTTAAGCTTTCCGTTGCGCATAATTATTATCAGTAGAAGAGATTTCTTTTATTTTTAGTAAACAATTATAGAGGCCAATCCTTTTCTTCTCATTAACTAAATTTAAATGTTTTTCAAACTACTATAACCATACCTTTATATATATATATATATATATATATATATATATATATATATATATATATATATATATATATATATATATATATATATATATATATATATATAATATATATATATATATATATATATATGCTATTATGCATCCATAAATAACAAATGAAAAATAGATTGGCAGACAGAAAATTCAAAAACTAAATTCATTGTCGAATAAATGAAATATTCAATTACACTTGTACATTAATTACTGAATAACATATTAATCTTCGTATCAGGGAATATAATCACATTAATTAGTTATTATTTGTTATAAGTTATTATTTTTTTATTATTATAATCAATTATTATTATTATTATTACACTTTTTATTATATATTTAATATATCATTTGAGTAATTTTGATTTACGTCATCTATATATTTATTAGAATTTTTCATCTTTTTAATATAACATTTATTCTTTCATCATGATTACACAAAATATTTATTTCATTGTATTTGATTCTCGACTTTTAATTTCTTTTCATTTATTTATGTTTTATTTTTATTTGTAATAATAATATCCTTGCAAAAAAAAATAATTGCATATTATGATCTTCGATTTATTTATTCCCTGTTTGCTTTTTTACGATGTAAGAATGTGTGCTCTTCTTCTGTTTACTTTTATCCATGAACTTTTAAATTTGTTCATCTCTTTGTATGTAATTTTCTACTTTTAAATGATATAATGTTCATTATTATTATTATTATTATTATTATTATTATTATTATTATTATTATTATTATTATTATGTATGTATGTATGTGTGTGTGTGTGTGTATATTAAATGTTATTATTATTATTATTATTATTATTATTATTATTATTATTATTATTATTATTATTATTATTATTATTATTATTATTATTATTATTATTATATTATTATTATTATTATTATTATTATTATTATTATTATTATTATTATTATTATTATTATTATTATATTATATAGATTTGCTATTTGATCAAAATTGGATTCAAAACATTTAAAATTAAAGTTATTTTTACCAATGCTTATTACTACGGTCACCTTGCTTATATATATATATATATATATATATATATATATATATATATATATATCTAAACATATATATATATATATATATATATATATATATATATATATATATATATATATATATATATATATATATATATATATATATATATATATATATCGATATATTGATAAAAATAACTACCCTTAAGTAATTTCACTCTGCTGGGGGATTGAACCTGGGCCCTAGCAGATGGCCGCGCGTAAGTGTTTGACCACTACGACACGATGGACTAAAAAGAAGAACGCGAGAAATGTTTCTGTATTGAATACATCACCCACGCAAACAGGAACCACGCGCTCTTTGCCACGTCCACACTCGGGGTAGGGTCAGAGCGCCGCACAGAGTGAAATACTTGTAAACAGGGTAACAATGTATTGATAAGATAACTGCTCATCCTTCTACACCTCACCACAGTGTGATAGGTATTGATAAAAATAACCCCCTTAAGTAATTTCACTCCGCTGCGATTGAACCTGGGCTCTAGCAGATGGCCGCGTAAGCGTTTGACCACTACGCTAAAGAAGAACGCGAGAAATGTTTCTGTAGTGAATATATCACCACCAAACAAGAACCACAACCCGCTCTTCCTGTCCACACTAGTATATATATATATATATATATATATATATATATATACATATATATATACATATACATATATATATATATATATATAATAATAATATATATATATAATAATAATATAATAATAATATATATGTTTAATAATATAATAATATATAATAATAATATATAATAATATAATAATAATATAATATAATATAATATGCTATATATATACTATATATAATAATAATAATAATAATAATAATAATAATATATATATATATAATAATAATAATAATAATATATATATAATAATATACAATATAATATATATATATATACATATACATATGCATATACATATACATATATATAATATAATAATATAATATGTATATATATATAATAATAATATAATAATAATAATAATATATATAATAATAATAATAATAACATATATAATGTTTTCTTTCTTTGTCTTTCATTTTTCACAGGACTGAGGTTA
>JABUQX010144112.1:12500-15000 GCA_015478945.1 Trachelipus rathkii
TACCTCAGTTAGGAATAATGATGGATGTATAAATATTTAAAAGATAAGGAGGGAGCTGTAATCGTTAATGGGACTAGCAAGTTCATTCCTTCTTCAACTAAATCTTTCTCTCCTCAAAAACCATGGTTCGATCGTGATGGTTCTCTGGCCATTTCAAGCTAGAAATAGTGCGTGGGTGTGGAAAAATTTTCTCGCCAATTTTCATTTAGAAATCGTTGCAGGGGATACTCTTCGACGAGCAAGGGGCTTTCATCAAACGAAGTGCGCTAACTTCCTTGGTTCCCTATTGACAAATCTTTCTAGCCTCTTGCCAAAAACATCTCTAGCAACTTCTGCAAATCTCCCTTTCCTCTGATGGTTCTGTTGTTAATTCTCCAGCTGAAAAGGCTAATCTCTTCGACCTCCTATTTTCCACTAACTCAACCCTAGATGATTCTGGCATTTCTCTTCCTCCTCCCTCTCCTCTCAAGGTGTCCTATGTCTTTGCCTGTGATTACATTTGATCGGGTGCATAGGCCTAAATCTATGAAGGATAGGAAAACGGGTGGCCCAGATGGTATTCCTCCCCAAGTTTTGAGGGGTGTGCTTTCGTGCTATCCCCGCCCCTCGCTCAACTATACTCTCTATGTCTCAATACCAGCACTTTTCCTCAGTGTTGGAAGCTCACGCATGTCCAACCTATTCCAGGCGGAAGCCGCTCCGATCCTTCAAACTATCAAAATTCATTCCTTCTTTCCAATAGCCAAGTACGGCTTTCAGCGCTAGAGGTTCTTCTGGCGATAATATACTTCCCTATTTAACCGATTTATGGTTTTCAGCTCTTAGGAACTACAGGGAGACTTGCGTGGTGGCACCGACATATCAAAAAGGATTTAACCGAGTGGCCCACGTCACTGCTCCCAAGCTCCACTCCTTTAGGTTTCTCCTCTTTCTCTTTGCTTAGTATGTCTAGCTTTTTCTTTCAAGATATTCACAAATATCGGCTGTTGTTGATGGGCGACTTCTTTGCTTTTCTGTCAATAGTGGTGTTCCTCAAGGTTCTATCTTATCTCCTACTTTATTCCTACTTTTTCATTAATGATCTTCTCACATGCACATCTAATTCTATCCTCTTTGCCGATGACTCGACCCTTCATTCTTCAACTTCATTTCAGTTCTGCTTCCTCTTTTACTTCTAAAATTCTCGTCTTAATCTTTCCTATTCTATTCTTGCTGATCTGGATAGAATTTCCGGATAGTCCCAACCTTGTGAAATTCAATTTCTTTAAAAACAACTTCTACAAATCTCCTTCTCTAAAAGCATTCTAACTTTCCTATCTCTTTCGACGGTTCTCTCATCTCTCTGTTGACAATATAAACATCTTTGGCCTTAACATAAACAAAAAAAATGTATTGGAAACCTTATGTCACAACGGTTGCTAGGGCGGCCTCAAAGAAACTGGGAGTTCTGTTTAGACTGCGAGACTTTTTTTCTCTTCTCAGTTGCTCAGCTATACAAGGGTCTCATCCGCCCTTGTATGGAGTACTGCTCTCACATCTGGGGTGGGGGGCTCTGGTTTCACCGGCTTTTGGATAGGGTCAAGTCAAAGGCTAAAAAACTGTTCTGTTGGTGCTTTATCTCTTTTCTATAGGCACCCCAGCGGCAAGTGCTCGAGGGAACTTATCACTCGCGTACCACCACCTTTACGATGCCCTCGTAGCACAAGGAGTGCTGTATCTGCGCACAAGTTTTATATTGGTAACTCCAGGCTAGTTCTCCCCGGTGCTTTATTCTTTCCGCCACCTCTGTTCTGTGGAATTCTCTTACATCTTCTGTAGGTTCTACTGAATTTAATGTCCCTCACTTTAAAGCTGTCTGTGCTCATCTGCGTAATTTGGACTAGAGGGGTGAACTTTTAAGCGTACCTACACCCCCTCCTTGAATATGGCTCTGACTGTAACTGGTGCTGACAGCTGTTAAAAAATCCTTAGGTGGGCAGATATGTGGCAAATAAACTAAATCCCTACTCACCCATCTAAAAAACATCATTCAGATTATCCCAGAAAATCGCACTCTTCAGCATTACCCTCAGATGGACCACATGTCGCAACCACACATACTTTTACTATTCAAACTTAGAATTTAACCTTTAGAATTCACAGCACTCCACACACACAAAATCTACCGCTCTCTACCACAAAATCACTCATCAAATTGCAAAATCTTTCTATCCCCCTCTCATTTCTTTCCACACCAACACAAACACATTTCAAACCACACCACTCATTTTCAACGTCTCCTTCCATCTTTGTTTCAGTCACAGATAGCAAATCAAATTGCCCTTTCTAAATACATCCTCTCTCCTCTTCTCCTCAACATTTATTCCTTTGACATTCCATCCATACGATTCCTTTTTATTTTCACCAAAAATGAAACGCAACACGGCGATCACGACCTAAGACCATGCGTAGCATTCTGGCAAAAAGGTAAGTGGTAGTGGGCAGCCAGCACCACCATCAC
>JABUQX010144112.1:22500-28014 GCA_015478945.1 Trachelipus rathkii
TAAAGAAATTCCTTACGTTTGATAAGCATTTTTTTACGATTTTGTGCTAGGTTGACGAAAACGAACAAAAATTTTAGCATTTCTGCAAAATCGAAGATGCCTACACTTGATGGATCAAATAAAAGGTTTTCGAGGAAAACAAGATCTTTTAAGTCTGGAAGACTGTTTTTAGAGATTTCGATCCTTAATTCGGGTTTTATTTCCCCAAAGAGGGCTAGAGTATCTTTTATGGTTTTGGTGGTTTTAAATGATCGACACATCATTTCTGATGGTTCCATTCGATATACCGTTGTATATTATCCCCAGATCAACGTTCAAATCATCTTTTTATGTTCGCTGGTTGCCTTGGTACAATGAACTTCAAATTTGATGTAAATTATTATGTAATGGATAGTTTTTTTTAATTAATTGATCGTAGCACGGGCCAATTGCTACGGCGACTTCAAGGAACAGGCTGTGAATTCTGTTTAGAATGCTACATATTTTATCCTTTTCTCAGTCATTTCTTCTATACTAGGAACTCATAGGTCCTTTAGTGGAGTACTGTTCTTATTTCTGGGTAGATGAAAACTCGGATTTCACACGTATTATGGATTGGGTCTAGTCAAAGACCAAACAGTTTACATACTGTTCCTTACATTCCAGATCACTTGACCCATTATCTTGATGAAGCGACGTTGGTGCTTTGTTTCTTTTCTATAATTACTACAGCTGTATGTGTTTGATAAAACTAAATAGTCGTATGTCACTTACACCTTTACTACCATTACCTTGATGTGCAGTGTCTGCACATGAATTTTGTGTGGACATTGACAACACCAGACTTGAAAGCCCTGGTGCTCCCATTTTTCCGACCACCTCTCTGCTCTGTAAAATTCTCTTCCATCTCCTGTATTTCCTGCCGAATATAATTTTCCTCACTTTAAAGGTGGGCCATTCAAACAAAGGCCCGCGGGCTAATATCAACAAATTGGGCCGCTGTAGAATACACTGGTTTTATCTTTAAGACACTTTTAATTAAATTAAATACTCACAATTAAGAACACTGTATTTTCACTAAGAAACTATAATCACAAAACACACTAGTCGCACTATATTTCGCATTTCAGATCGCTCTCGTCGTTCCAAATTCAAATTTTGGTATGATAAGCTAGCTAGGTTTTGGCCCTTAGGACTTAGTGGAGGAGTCAGTGTGGCCCTTAGGCTAAAAAAGTTTGGAGACTCCTGCTTTAAAGCTTGCGAAATCTGCGTTACGTGAGGTTTGTATAAATTTTGATATTTGATATTTTTTATTATTTTACACCTACCCTTCGAATAAGTCTCTGTACGTGGGTAGTTGTGATAGAATATATATATATATATATATATATATATATATATATATATATTTTATATATATATATATATATATATATATATATATATATATATATATATATATGACTGCTACCTAACTGCTAGAGAAAATATATATATATATATATATATATATATATATATATATATATATATAATAAGAAGTAGGGCATCCAAGAATATTTGAAATAAATTACTCTTCACTTTTCAGTATATGTTGTACTAGGGTGTGGAACCCGACCTACCTTTCACCAACAGCAACCAGTATGGAAACGATTATAAATTCACACTGTATTTCTGTTATTCTGTGTATGAAGAAATGAAAGAAAGGCAATTTTATTTAATTTAAATGCAAGAAAGGCAATTTTATATAAATTAAATGCAAGAAAGGCAATTTCCTTTTTTTTTTAATATAAATTATGGTACCTTTATCATTTTGTTTTTATTTTTATTATTTGAAATAATTTTTGGTCTTTTTTTCCAATTGCGAATTGTTATAGGCTACTTGATTAATTTTAAAGTTACTTCAACTTTTATTATTTTTTTATAAAATATATTTCATTAATTTTAATTTTATTTTTATTTTTGCATTATATAATATTTAAACTTAATAACTAGCTGTGTTGAAAATTTAGATTTTGATATTCATTATCCGCATAAAAATCAGCCTCAGTATCCACAGATGTAAATGGTGTTGCGGTTATTGAAAATAATGTTGGTAACCGCAGATGTGAATGCAGATATCAGGTCCACCACTAATTATATATATATATATATATATATATATATATATATATATATATATATATATATATATATATATATATATATATATATATATATATATATATATCATATATATATATATATATATATATATATATATATATATATATATAACAAAGAATTGGGGGAGGGGTTCTGTTCTGACTATTCATGTATTAAGCCTAAGCCGATGAATAATAATAATTCAAGAGAAAAAATAGATCCATGTATTAAATTTTTTTCCATTGAAATTTACAAAAAGAAAACTTATGATATAATGAAATGTTTCAAAACTCTTTAAAGAACACAAAAGGGAATCGAAACAATATCTATAAAACAAAAACTTTTTAAACAAAAGAAATGTACTGAAAGTTCATCGCTGGTTGTGGTATTTTGCTCGGCATCTGTATTCCCTTGCTTCTCTGTTTGTATTTTTGCGAGTCTCTCTCTCTCTCTCTCTCTCTCTCTCTCTATATATATATATATATATATATATATATCATATATATATTATATATATATATATATATATATATATATATATATATATATATATAATTTGCTGCTCCATATATATATATGTATATATATATATATATATATATATATATATATATATATGATATATATATATATATATATATATATATATATATATATATATATATATATATATATTGTTTAAAAATGTTAAATATCTAAAATAATGGCTTTTAAAAGTGTTTTTTAAAACGTTTTAAAATTGCTCAAATATGTTAGTTGAGCTTAAAAACGTTATAGTAAATGGGAAATCAAGAATAGTCTAAAACTCTTTAATAAGAAAAAATATATTCTGTATTTTATAAAATTTAAAATGTAGTTTATATTTATAATTCATGTTAAATATGACATTTATTTGTAGTATATGATTATATAATATTTACTTTTGATATAATGTTTTTATTTATAAAATTATTAGTTAAATTGTGCATAGCTCTGTTTATTATGTATTAAATAAATGATCTCTGACCTTCCGCCTTCTCTCTCTCTCTCTCTCTCTCTCTCTCTCTCTCTCTCTCTCTCTCTCTCTCTCTCTCTCTCTCTCTCTCTCTCTCTCTCTCTCTCTCAGATGTCACTCGACTAGAGTACAAAGCATCAATAAAAATTGATATATAATAAAAACTAAAGTACTTATAATAATGTCATTGCTTGTTTATATATATTAAAGATGATGTTTAATTAAAATTAACCAAAAAATATAAAGTTGTTTCACTCTCCCATTAAAGAGATAACTATAAAAGAGTTATAACGACTTATATTGCTGGTTCATTAGCCTCGACGTACCAATCAAAGCGTAATTATATAGCATCATGGTGGTGAAGAAGGATCGACATCATTAATACCAGGGCTTAGCAGCTTCAGTTTAACGTGATTATTTTCGTCAACACTATAATAACTAACTATTCTCTCTCTATGCGGAAGGACCCACAGATTACATCTTCAGATGAACTTTCATTCTGTCTCTTCAGCTCTCTGGTTAAAATAGAAGAAAGATTCACCCATGTCTACATCAATTGGCAGTTCGTGCCATTGCTACTATATATGGATGAATAACCTGAGAATTGAATCGCCATTTGGTAGTACGTACAATATAAAGAACGAACACATACCACTGCTACTATATATATATATATATATATATATATATATATATATATAAATAATATAACTATATATATATATATATATATATATATATATATATATATATATATATATACTATATATATATATATATATATATATATATATATATATATATATATATAAGTTACTTAACGGCTACACGTTAATAGAGTAAATTAGTAAATGTAGTGTATATCAAACGAAAGTTTAAATACATATGAACATTTTTAGGGGTGAAGATAAAAAAATTTAAAAGTAATTAAATTTTTTTGTGTATTATGTAGGGAAATACTTTCTTAAGCGCCTATTCATACCTGCATGAAATGGTCATAAATTTGGGAGAAGGGCGAAGTCAATTGTCGAACTTACTGTTTCACACTTGAATCTGTCATTTTCCCTAAAATTTCTCCGACATCCGCATTACCTTTCCCCAATATTCTGTTTTAAGAAAATGATATTTTAAGGCCAACTAAACCTTTTTATATACGTTATGAAAATAAAATGACATAATTTGAATAAAAAAAATAAAAATAAGATATGTATTTTTTTTTCAAATATTGTTGAATTTTTTATCAGATGTTTCCATAAGTAGTGTTTTAAAGTTGGCAAACATTAGCAAAAGGGTATTACTAACCTAACCTAACCTAACCTAACCTAACCTAACCTAACATAACCTAACCTCATTTCACCCCTAGAAAATCTATTTACGCATCATTGAGGCTACCTGCGGAATTTATTTTGATCCGACTCCGTTCCATGTGGCCGTTAAGTAACTTTGTCCCCTATATATATATATATATATATATATATATATATATATATATATATATATATATATATATATATATATATATATATATATATATATATATATATATATATATATATATATATATATATATCAGGGGCGTATATATAGGGTAGGCCGGGTAGGTAGCTCCTACCCAATATTTTTTAGGTTTTAAATAATTGAAATTAAATTGTAAAAGTATACTAAATTATTAAAATTTTATATAAAAGTTAAAAAAGAAGCTATTTTGCATCATAAATTAAAAGAAAAACAACCACAATAATAATAGCTATAATAATAATTGAATTCATTTAGAAATTCTCGCTCCTACTCTGATCTTAGGAGTAAAAATCTTTGCCCCGGGCGGACGAATGACGTCATTGTTTACGTCAACTTATAAGGGAGCGGGCTAGTCTGTCCTACCTATAATAATCGATAAAATAATCGATAATATATATGAAATCTTTCGTTCTCTTCCCGTAAATATGTACGAAATATGTGGCTTGTGGTAGTTTGTTTGAAATTTTTGTATCGAATGGGTCTGATTGTTCTGATATTGAATATTAATTTTATATAATTTTATTTAAGTGGTATTTAGCATTATATACATAAAATTAAGTGAAATAATGCATAATAGAGTAAGTGTAGATTTTATATTAAAGAAAAACGCTTTAAAAACTTATCTATAAAACAACAGCTTTATTTTAAAAAAATGATAAGGCCTAAGAAATTACTCAATTGGAATGTGATTTAAAATTAAGTATTTGGTAAATATAATGAAAACAAGTTTTTCATACAAATAAATAATTATTATTATTATAATTATTAAAATATGTTTTCGATATTTTCGTTTATATATATATATATATATATATATATAGCGATATATATATATAACAATATATATATATATATCTATATGCTATATATATATATAT
>JABUQX010144113.1:17500-27500 GCA_015478945.1 Trachelipus rathkii
TGTCTGAGAAATTGGGGGAAGAGGCAAATTCAAGTGTGAAACAGTAACTTCCACACTTGATACGGCCCCTTCCCCCAATTTATGTCCGTATCACGCAGGTTTTTTATCTATGTAATAGACGTGCTTAAGAGCATTTCTGCCAGATGGTACACCAAAAAATTTAATTGCTTTTAAAATATTTATTTTCACCCCTAAAAATGTTTATTTTTATTTAAACTTTAGTTTGATATACACTACATTTACTAATTTACCCTATTAACGTGCAGCCTTTAAGTAACTTTACCTATATGTATGTATGTATGTATGTATGTATGTATGTATGTATGTATGTCGTTACTTGAAATAATTTTTATTTTATTTCTTCAGACTTATTCTTTCGTTTCTTAAAATTGAACACTAAGGTTTACCCTTACACTCGCTGCATATCAATAGACGATAAGGTTTAAATAGTCTTATGCACAAGTAATTGGAATTTAAAAACTAGTTTGCCTTCACTCGTTAATTATCAGTTAGATTCTGTTATATTGTCTAGCATTGCGCTTATAGGATGACACTACTGTTTGGGTACTACATTAGCTTCTTAAAAGTTTGTTACTAGAAAACTAATATTAGTCATACATACACCACTTGCTATTTAACTTTCAAGCCGTGAGTGTATGACTAAATATGTTCCGATTACAAAGATAAACTAATGCTTACCATAACATTTGAAATTTAAAGTTGATATTTATGTTTAGTTTATTCTTAGCTGCTTCAGACATTATTTATTTATTCTTGCTGCTTAAAGTTTACCATCCAATTTTAAACTTTAAACTGCTGCACAGAGTTAGGTATTAAAGTTTAGGCCTTACATTTGCTGCTTGAAATTATAAACTGATGTTTAGCCTTAAACTTGCTGCTTAGGAATTAAATATGATGTTTAGACTTTTATACCCTTTTTAGGACTTTGGAACTCAAGACTTGTTCGCTGCCATGCTTCCTTCTGTCCTTGCCACCACCTCTGTTCTGTGGAATTCTCTTCCATCTTTGTGTTTCCTATTCAATTTAATCTCCCTCACTTTAAAGCCTGCGTCTGTGCTCCTCTGCGTAAGTAATTTGCGTTAGATGAATATTTGAGGCGTTCAACACCCTCCTTGAATGGGGCTCTGCCCGTGAGCGGCGGTGACAAATGTAAAAAAAAAAAATACACGCTGTTTAAAGTTGGGCACTAATGTTTAGCCTTACAGTCTCTGCTTTAAGGTACACTTAATAAGTTTAGCTTACATTTGCTATTTAAAGAGAGAATTAATTAATTATTGGTCAAACACTTCGCTGCTTTAAAGTTAGACCTGCTGTCATCTTGCACACGGTTAAAGTTAGGAAATCAAAGTTTAACCTTTACACCATTTGCTTAAAGTTAGATATTAGTTTACCCAAACACTAATGTTTCATTTTATACCTGTTTATAGTTAAACTAATGTTTATCCATGCATTTGCAATAAAGTTAGACATTGATATTTAATCTGACACCCGCTTTTAAAGTTAAATATTAATGATTTTGCCTTTTGTTCTTGATGTTTAAAGCTGTGGACTCGCTTTTAACGAAACAATTCCTGCTTTAAAGTTAGACACTATTATTTAACCCAGACTGCTTTTAAAGTTAGACGTTAATATTAAGTTTACATTCAGCTAATTAAAGTAAGGCTCCAAAACTTGACATTACACTAACTGTTTAAAGTTAGACTTTAATATTAAGCATTGACATTAACGATACACACTAATATTTGACCCTTCCAATTGTTTCCTAGAAAAGCTTCGTTAGAAGACCCATTTCCTTCATATAGGGTAGGTGTTCGAAAGTCATCATTTGTTTCAGTCGTTTACATTAAATAGTATTTTGAAGTTATTTTTAAACCATAAAATACTAGCCAGTGTTTTTATTTAGTCACTATTCACTGAATCACCACGGAAATCTCATACTTGATTTTAAAACTACAAAAATAAATAGACCCACTTTTTTTCAGAATATAATGTAAATGCAGTAATAGAATGAAAATATAAAGTGTTTCCTTTCATTCCTAGCAATTGAGTCCCATGAATGAACATAACCATAACTTTTATAAGGTTAACATGTACAGTGGGTGATTTTCACGTTATTTATAATTTGTTTTTAAAATGAAATATCTCGCTTAATATTATAGAAAGAATCCTGAAATTTTTAACAGAACCAGAGGGATTCTGGAGACTTCATTTGAAGTAATAAAAAGAAAGAAAGCAAATTTTCTAATTTTTTATTAGAAAAATTTTCATTCTATTGGAATAATAAAAGAATGAAAACCATTTTTCTAATAAGAAATCATAAATGAATAAACAACTTTGCGTTAAATAAATATAAATGAGATGTCTTCATAAATCGGTATTTATACTAGTGGATTTCAGGCTCCTGTTCTCTTAAATAACAAAATATATGGTGAAAAAATACTGGAATTTTGTGGTTCCTGTGGGGGAAAGAGTTCCTAGGAGTCAAGGGGACGGAGCGAAGCCGAAACTCCCTCGCCTCACTGTGACTCCCCTTGCAAGACCCGAACCCTGGGTAACTTTAGATCTTTATGATTTACCCTAAGGGGAGAGTTTAACATTATTAAACTTAAAGCAAAGCTGAAATGCAAAATTCGCAAGTAAAATACAAGAATGCACATCCATTTGTCAATAAAATTAACATTTGAATCAGGAGTATGAAAACGAGTCCGAAAACTGGGGTCCAAAAACTGGGTCCGAAAACTGGGTCCGAAAACTGGGTCCGAAAACTGGGTCCGAAAACTTTAGTCCGAAAACTTTAGTTCGAAAACTGGAGTCCGAAAACTAGAGTCCGAAAACTAGAGTCCGAAACCAAGAGTCCGAAACCAGGAGTCCGAAACCAAGAGTCCGCAACCAAGAGTCCGAAACCAAGAGTCCGAAATCAGGAGTCCGAAAATTATACGTTCCTCGGTATTTTTTGCCGGGTCGGTTTTATCACAGATTTGGCACAATTGGATGATGACGCGAGTTTATTTTGACAATAATTTCATCATTGTTAACCTATGACATAATGCTACAATTTATAATTATGATTACTATTAAATAACTTATTTTCTAAGTTAGCAAGTATTATTTAAAAATTTGTGATAAATCTTGTATAATTTCTTACTCCAAACTATTCAGTTAACGTGTGTAACAGCTGTGTTTGATGTATTGGTAGTTTTCAAATAACCACTATAATATCTTTATTTTCTTTTATTTGTTATTTATATTTATATTTTATACTATATTTATATTATTATATTTATATTTTTATAATAGCTCATATAGTTTTGCGATGTTATATTCTTTTATCTATGGCTTGTTCCAAGTTTGTTAAAGCTTAAATAAAGGGGAAGGTCAACTTCTCGTTTTATTACAATTGTCATTGAATTAGTTATGCTAACTTAACTTTATGCCATCTTTAGTATCGTATTCGTGCTTGTTGTCATACAAATTTTTAAGATAAACTTTTAATATGTATTTCGCCATAAAGCTCGTGTATACAGAAAATATTTAATTACTGGTAAAGACAGACGAATCATATATATAGAGATGATAAGTATATATATGTTATATATATATTATGTTATATATATATAGGCATATATATATATATGTTATGTTTCATATATATATATATATTATATACATATATATATATATATATAGATAAGATATATATATATATTATATATATATGATATATATGTAAATTAATATGATATATATATATTATATATATATTATATATTATATTATTATTTATTTACATATATGTACACATACATATTATTATTTCAACACATATATATTATATTATTATACATATACATACATATTAATATTATTATTTAAATATATATATATATATGAAGAGTTATATATATATATATATATATATATATATATGTATATTACACATATATATATATATTATTATATATAGATATATATATGCTATATATATGATATATATATTATATACATATATATATATATATATACATATATTATACAAGCATATATATATATATGATATATATAGATACTGTGAATCATATATTATACATATTATTATATATACACACATATATTATTATTATTGTTATTTTTAAACATGTTATTATATATATATATATATATATGGTACATAAATATATATATTATATATATATATATATACATATATATATATAAGTTAGTATATACATATATATATATATATATATATATTTTTATATATATATTATTGAGTATATACATACATATATATATATGTATATATTAATGTATATATATATACATATATAGATATTATTATTATTAATATATATATTACATATATATACATATATACATGTATTATTATTGAAATATATACATATTATTACATTTAAACATACATATACATGATATATTTGAGTTATAAAGATAGCATATATAGGAGGCAGCAGTTAAGAAAGAGTATATATATATATGTTTATATATATATTTAAATATATATATATTTAAATATATATATATACTAAATATATATGTTATATATATATATATATATATATATATATATATATATACATATATATATATATACGGTATATATATATATATATAGTATATATATATATATATAACATCATAACCAGTGCCCCCAATCCAGGAATGTTTCTCTTTAGGAACTATATATATATGTATATATAGACATGAGAAAGAGTTAAAATGCATATGCAAGCATATATATTATATATATATATATATATGTGATATATATATATGTATATATATATATATATGTATATAAACATCAACCAGCCCTAACTAAGTAAAATTGTTTCCTTAGAAAAACTTTATATAGATATATAGATATGAGAGCAGGTATATATATATACATGGGAGCAGTTATATATAGATATGTTATATATATGGCAACATATATATTAGATTTTTATTTTGGAGCAAATGAACAAGCAATTGATAGGACAGTTTAAAATTTGAATTCATCTTTTTACTTTACTTGATACACTAATCTTCGCAATTTACGATAAACCAGCGCTGAGTAATCAAATGATCAGTTTGAAAGTGCTTCAAAGTTTGAACAAGTAAATAGACATACTAATATATATATGGCGAGAGTATATGAGTATGAGGGTATATATATATATATATATATATATATATATATATATGCATATATATCACCCATCATCACTTGAGGGTTGAGTTTCTCCTACAGTGGGTGTTGGTTCCGTCACAGAATTGCCGGACTATTCTATTGTACGGTCTTTTTTCTTCGTTAATTTCCTCAACCTTCGCGGTCTTAAATCTAATTTCCACTTTGTCGCACACCACCTCTCTTCTTTTTTTGTTGAACATCACCTCTTCTCTTTTGTCGAGCACCACCTCAACACTCCTCTTCTTTTGTTGAACATCACTTCTCCTCTTTTGCCGAACACCACCCCTCTTATTTTGTTGAACATCACACCTCTTCCTATAGACCTCATCTCTTGTTCTTAACTGAAACAAGCTCTTATGTCAATCTACAACTAAAACGTATCTGTTCTATCTATTTATCACCTAACTCTACTCATTATCCTAAACTTCAAAATAGTACAAATTCTCTGTTCTTCTCCTTTTCTCAGAAATCGTGATTTAGGGTGATTTCCATAGACACCACCGTCAGTGGGGTTCCTCTGGTTCTCAAAGTACACCTGGTAAACTTGCCAACCATTTATATATCCTGAATGACCTTGAGCAGTGTGCAACTCCCTACTCGTTATCCCTGATAGTCTTGGGAGTTGAACCCCAACATTCTAGATCTTTTCTTTACTTCAAATCCTTCTCTTTATTCTGTTAAACCTCTTTCGTAGTATTGGTTCTTCCGATCACCTTTTTATCTCTGTATCTCTTCTGTTTTTCAAATCCTTCGCAGGGAAAGACCCACCAACATGACGAGAAAACGTTTTAGACACCTTGGTTCGGCAAACTGGTCTGACTTGCGGTAGTAATTCTTTTGATTATTCGAAGGCAATATATATATATTATATATATATATATATATAATATATATATATATATATATATATATATATATATATATATATATATATATATATATATATATATATATATATATATATATATATATATATTGTGTGTGTGTGTGTGTGTGTGTATGTGTGTGTGTGTTTATTTTTATTTATTTATTTTTTTTAATTTTTTTTTTTTATTTTTATACTTTTTTCTTGTTTTGTGAACATTTTTTTTTAGGGTTTCACAAAATTACACAAAATATATGAGCACATATGTGTATTATTCTTATACTTCTAAATTCTAATTTAACTCTCACCAAATTATTAATTTCAAAGATAAACCTAACAATTGAAAAAATAATTTATTTCCTTTTTTTTTATTTCCTTCTTTTGTAAATAAACTTTTTTCCCTTTATCGGAGATGAAAGAAAAATTGCAATTTCATCAAAAAAGTGTTGGGTTGGAAACATAAAATCTTGAATTGCTACTCTTTAGTTTGAGTTTATTTAGTTTTCAGTTCTTGATTTTGTTTAAATTTGTTAAAAACTTTGAAATTAAGTTATAGTGTGTGCGCGCGTGTGTGTGTGTGGGTCAGTGTATATATATATATATATATATATATATATATATATATATATATATATATATATATATATATATATATATATATATATATATATATATATATATATATATATATATATATATATATATATATATATATATTAGATTGATGCAAAAAAGTCGACCATTCTGAAATCTTCAGGACACCCTCTAAATATGTTTATTGTCTTAAAAAAACATTCTGTGCAAAATTTCACCTCAATTGAATAACTTTTAGAGGCTGCTACCACCATTAGAACATTTAAAGGAATCGTTAGAATGTAGATCGTTTTACAAATTGTACACATAAACCTAATATAGTATTTATAAATTGTTTTTCAAAAGCTAAAATATTCAAAGCAATAGCAAAAACAACCGAAAAGTTACAGATTACTAACATTGGTAATTGTATACACTTTACAGTTCTACTTAATAAACGAAATAGCAGCCCTTACAGCTTTATGAGTTACGTCTTGATTGTGACGCAGTATCGTAGACATTAGTACCTTCGTCACTGTGACTCTGTGTAGTAAGTGCATCTGTTTTAAATATGGAAAGGCGTACACGTCGTACAACGGATATTTGGCTTATTTCACATACTATAGAATTTCTGAAAGAGACTCAGCTCCCATCAAAGCGGGAAACAATGGCATTGTTTATGAACTATAAATTGAACAAAAAACAACAGGTGAAAATAGCCGCTCTGTCTACTGCCGTAGACATAATGGCAGTGTGGAAAAAGCAGGCATCCTAACAGTGTTAAAAATGCCATGTCATCGAAAAAATAAAGAAACTTTACAATGAATGGGAAAATTTAAAAAGAACAGAAATAATAAGAAGAAACAGTCATGTTGTCTGGTTCAGAAACAAGAGAGATGAAAAAACGACTTAGATAATTTGTTTGATATTGCGCATGCAAATGCTCTTGACATGATAGAGATAGACGAAGATCGTGCGTTTTTGATGCTCCAACGGGAAAAAAAGACAAGGCAAAATGGTTGGAGTGGATAAAACGTTATTACGGAAAGAAAAGATTGCCAGAGAGAGGGAGTCATTGCTTGTTACAAAGAGAAAGAGGGAAGCAGCAACGTAGCTAAGTTGTCAAGTTCAAGCACATCAAGGTCGAATAACAATAGTTTATCATCAGATGAAGAATGTATTAGAACCTCATCAGTCATCAACGTCGAGAGGAACGAAATCAAAGCCAAAACGAGTGAAACTTATGGACACATCCATGCTTGCAGCTCTTGATGCTACCAAAATAAGTGACAGATCTGTTTCACAAATCTTGATCCCAGCAGTAGAAGCTCTTGGTCACAACTGTGAAAAATATAGCATCAGCTATTCATCAGTAAGACGAGCAAGACAACAAAACAGGAAGAGGCAAATTAATGGAAGATATTACCGGTCATGAAAATATCGAACGACTGCCAGTCCTAATTTCTGGACTAGGTGTCGATAAGCTTCTTGGCGTTCCGAAGCTTACCTGTGGAACAGGTAAAAATATTGCAGATGCTGTATATCAATTAGTATTGCAATGAGATATATCTAAGCAAGTCAAGTGCATGTCCTTTGACACCACTCCAGCCAACACAGGTAATAAGAGTGGTGCCTGTATGTTACTAGAGCAAAGAATGGGTAAACACATGCTGTGGCTAGCTTGTCGCCATCACATTTTAGAATTAACATTGAAAGCAGCTGTTTCTGTCTCTTTGCCTGCTTCCTCTGGACCTAACATTACTCTTTTTAAGAGATTTAAATCGGCGTGGGTGAAAATTGATACGACAAAGTACCAAACAGCCGCAGAGAACCCTGTCATCAAAGAGAAAATAACAGAAGCTGGTGATATCGTTACATTTGTTGAAGCGCAGCTTCAGAAACATCACCCTCGTAATGATTACAAGGAATTTCTGACATTGATTTTTCTTGGTAACACTCCGACATCAGGAATCAGATTTAAAGTCCCGGGAGCATATCATAGGGCACGTTGGATGTCTAAGGCAATTTACTGTATTAAAATATGGATGTTTAAGAACCAGTTTAAGTTGACTCCAAGAGAAGAAAGAGGACTGTGTGATATTTCCTGTTTTTTAACAACAATATATATTAGATCGTGGTTCACGGCATCCATAGCCGTCAGTGCTCCACGTTCGGATTTGGATCTTCTACAAAGGCTGCAAAAGTACAAGGAAAAAGATAATACCATTGCAAGTGCTGCTCTTAATAAAGTTTTGAGGCATTTGTAGTACATCTCTGAGGAACTTGTTGCTCTTGCATTTTTTGATTCAGAGGTTTTGCTTGAGACAAAAAACAAAATGAGGCATGCTCTAAAGAAACAAGGGAATTCCAGACCGGAAAAAAGAGCAACCATAAATCCTGAATCAGTATCCCAAAAACAATTGCAGGATTTTGTTACAGCCAACACAAAACGATTCTTTGACATACTATCATTGCCTCTCACATTTCTAGACAAAGATGCTGGAATGATGACGAGAGCTATATGAATGCAAGAGAAATCGGAAGAGAGCTAAAAGTTGTAAATGATACTACAGAGAGGGGTGTGCGGCTAACAAATGATGAAGAGCAGAAACAGCACCTCCTACAAGTTATACATCATTACAGGAAATCTAGCCGACAAAAACAAGAAAACAATACTCTTACATCATAGGGAACAATAATATATAATAAACAGATGAAACTGTATGTGGTTATTATATGCCTCATGGGGAAACTTCCACTTTAAAAAAAAGTTAACGCGCTATACGCTGTACCTCAATGGGTAGTGTCGAAATCAGCGAACAATATATTTCGAACCTTGGTAGCAACCTCTAAGGTTTATTCAATCACCCTAAAATTTTGCACCCAATGTTGTTTTTACAATATAAACAAAATTGGCGGGTGTCTTGTTGAAAAACTAAAAAAATTTTTTCCCTTACATTTGCAATCTGTCTAATTAGATATATATATATATATATATATATATATATATATATATATATATATATATATATATATATATATATATATATATATATATATATATATATATATATATATATATATATATATATATATAGTCAGCTTTCAGATTAGCCAACACTCCGTATCTAAAACATCATATTATGCAAAAAATGAATACATTTTTGAAATGAACTACCATTTTCATACTGAAAAGTGAACAAAAAATAAAATGAAAATATAAAAATATATATAGAGATAGGAGATATATATATTATTATATATTATTACATATACATATATATATATATTATTATATATATTATTATTATTATATTATATATATATATTATTATTATATATATATATAT
>JABUQX010144114.1:0-2500 GCA_015478945.1 Trachelipus rathkii
AGGGAATGAAGAGGTGGAGTGCAGTGGTTGTGTAAAAGATACCAATGTAAATGTGGTCTCATGAGAGAAAGGTGTATGGTAGTATATAAGGCGGAAAAAGGAAGACTAAAAGTTTCATACATATAAGGAAAATTGAGGTAAATGAACAGTTTGGAAGTAGGATGATAGGGACTTACAAGGGAATAAGAAGCTCTTCTGGAAGGAACCGCGAAAGGTTAAGAATGAGAGTAAGGGGAACACTTCAAAAATCAGCAATACATTGGCAGTAAATGAAGAGGTAATGGTGAATGAGTATGGGTTTGATGGTGCAAGAAGAAATAGATATTTTGAGAATGAGGTAATTAGTAGGGAGATGGTAATGGGTAGAGAGAGCTGAAAAATGGTAAATCTGCAGGTATAGATGGAATTACTGGTGAAATGATCAAGAAATGAGGCGAAAAGGTGACTGAATGGACATGGAAGTTGTGAAACAAAATGTTTATTGAGGATATAGTTCCGAAGAATTGAAGGAGGGCAGTAATAGTACCCAAATATAAGGATAAGGGAGATAAGAGGAACTAGTGTTGTAGTGTTGTTGAGAAGATATATGCTGGTACTTTGGTTGAAAGAATGCGTTGAGTGATTGAGGGACTAATTGGTGAAGAACAAGGTGCATTTAGTAGTAGTAGAGGATGTGTAGATCAAATTTTCACATTGAAACAAATAGGAAAAGAATAAAATGAATTTAGATTTTATGGACTTTCAGCAGGCATATGACAGGATTAATAGGAAAGCTCTGTGGAAGATGTGTGATATAATAAGGTGTTGGTGGTAGGCTTCTGAATGGAATTAAGAGTATGTATGACTATAGTAAAGCGTAAGAAAATGGAGTTGAAAGTGATTGTAATATTAATAGTGGAGTGAGGCAGGGATGTGTTATGTCACCTTGGTTATTTAATTTATACAGAGCTACTAATACTCTTAAACTCTCTTCAGATTCGCCACACAAAACCAAATCATCCGCATATAATAGGTAGGGTATTCTCCACTCCCCATCATTCTAGCACCTTTCCCTTCCACCCCTATCTCTAATTCTTTCATGACCCAATTCATATACAAATTGAATAACCAAGGAGACATAACGCATCCCTGCTTCACTCCACTATTAATATTAAACCAATCGCTTTCAACTCCATTTATTCTTACACACGTTTCACTATCGTCATACATACTTTTGATTCCATTCAGAAGACTAACACCAACACCTGCCATAGAGATTCCCTATTAATCCTATCATACGCCTGCTGCAAATCCATAAAACCTAAATACAATTTATTCTTCTCTCATTTTCTCAATCGCTGTAATGTAAAAATTTTATCCACATATACTCTACAACTTCTAAATGCATCTTGTTCTTCACCAATCAGTCCCTCAGTCACTCGACATACTCTTTAAAAAAAAAAAACAGCATTTACCTTCCCTACAACACTCAATTTCCCTATAGTTCCTACTGTTCTCCTTATCCCCCTTACCCTTATATAAGGGTATCTAGGTGTTGGTAGGGTGTGTAAAAGGAGGGGGGTATTTTAAAGTAAATGTAGATAAGAGTATGGTTATGGTAGTGAGTGAGGAGAGTCTGGAGTGTGGTTATGTTTGATGGTGAGCAACTGGAACAAGTGTCAGAGTTTAAATATTTAGGATATATAATGGATGAAAAGGGTAGGGATGATGCAGACTGTAGTAGGAAAGTTGTGAATGGTAGGAATGTGGTTGGTGCAATTAAATCCTTGGTGGATGCAAAGGAACTAAGTCATGAATGGCCTAGGGTTTTGCATGATGGTATGTTGTTACTTGTGTTAACGTATAGTAGTGAAATTATGGTCTGGAATAAGGGTATAGATCTAAGATACAATGTTTACAGTTGGATAATCTTAAGTGTGAGAATAATTGATAAAATGAAAAATGAATGCATTAGGGAGTTATGTGGTGTGAAGAAATGCGTAAGTGAGAATACATTGAGATGGTTTTGTCATAAGGAAAGGAAGAATGCTAGTCGGCTGATTAGGTGAATGTATGGTGGTGAGTGTACTGGGAATCGACCAGCTGGGAGACTGAAGGAAAAGTGGATTGTGTCGGTAAAGGAATGCCTGAAGTAGGGGAATGTGAGTTTGACAGAGGCAAGAAGAGAGGTGCACAATAGAAGTGAATGGCGGGGTTTTGTTAGAGGAAATGGTTGTGGGTATGGCCCAAGGTATGAAACCTACATTGACGAGATACCACAGTGAGGGTCCGTTGCAGTCTTATGAAACCCTACGGTGAATTTTTCTGACTGAGACAAGTTCTCACTTAAGGATATAAAGGGGACGGTAGGAGGGAGGGGGGGCTTTCTTTTAGACTTGCGTCATATTCTTTTACTACTTTTCTGTTTCCGGGGAATGCTGCGCACCTCACCACAAATATGAGGAAAATGATTTATATATATATATATATATATATATATATATATATATATATATATATA
>JABUQX010144114.1:5000-27471 GCA_015478945.1 Trachelipus rathkii
TTCCACCCCCTACTAATAACTCATCCTCAAAATACCTATTCCTTCTTGTACCATCAAACCCACACACAGTCATTATCACCTCAGCATTACTGCCAATATTATACAGTTTTCAAATAGATTCTTCATCTACCTTTTTCTCCCCAAGACTGGTGGTAAGGTGCGTAACAAGCATCAGAAAAAAAAGCAGTAGAAGAATATGACAAAAGTCGAAAAGAAAGCCCAGCCTTACTCCCCCTCTGTTCCATTAATTAGTAAGGACCCGTTGCAGTCAGAAAAACCCACCCTATAGCTTCACGGGACCGCGACGGACCCTCACTATGGTAAATCGTCAGTGTAAGGGTTCATCCCCTGGCCCAGGTGGGCCACAAACTTACCCTTACAACACCCCGCCATTCTCTCCTATCATGCACCTTTATTCTCGCCTCTGCCAAACTCACATTTCTCTCCTTCAGACATTCGTTCACCGACTCAATCCACTTTTTCTTCGGTCTCCCAGCCGGTCGGTTCCCAACACACTCGCCACTATACATCCGCTTAACCAACCGACTATCATTCATCCATCCTTTCCACATGACCAAACCATCTCAACATACTCTTCATTTATTCTCATTTACCCCCTTTCTTCTTCACACCACACAACTCTCTAATAATGTTCATTCCTCATTTTATTAATTCTTTTCACAACTCCAAGCATGCTCCTAAGATTGTCCATTTAACACATTGAACCTTAGATCTATACTTCTATTCAATACCATAGTCTCACCTACCATACAATAACACAGGTAACAACATACCCTCATGTAAGACTCTAGCGCACTCAAGACTTAGTAACTTTACATTCACCAACGATTTAATTGCACCAGCAACCTTCCTGCCATTCACAACTTTCCTACTACACTCTGCATCATCTGTTCCCTTCTCATCCAACACATAATCTCTAAGATTAAACTAGACACTTCATTCAGCTGCTCATCATCAACATAACTTACACTGAGGACTGTCCTCACTCATAACCATAACCTTACTCTTATCTATGTTTACTTTCAAACCCCTCCTTTTACACACCCTGCCAAATCTCTCTACCAATCCTCTCAAACTCTCTTCAGATTCGCCACACAGAACCAAATCATCCGCATATAATAGGTAGGGCACCCTCCACTCCTCTCCATTCTCCATCATTCTAACACCATTTCCTGCCATCCCCACCTCGAATTCTTTCATAACCCCATCCATATACAAATTGAATAACCAAGGAGACATAACACAACCCTGTCTCACTCCGCTATTAATCCTAAACCAATCACCATTGACACCATTTATTCTTACACACGCTTCACTATCGTCATACATACTTTTGATTCCATTCAGAAGCCTACCACCAACACCATATCACTAATACCTGCCATAGAGCTTCCCTATTAATCCTATCATACGCCTGTTGCAAATCCATAAAACCTAAATACAATTTATTCCTTCTCCCTCATTTTCTGAATCATTTGTTTCAATGTAAAGATTTGATCCACATCCTCTACCACTCCTAAACGCACCTTGTTCTTCACCAATAAGTCCTTTAGTACTCGACGCACTCTTTCAACCAAAATACCAGCATATACTTCCTACAACACTCAATAAACTTATTCCCCATAATTCCTACAATTCCCTTTTCTCCTTACCCTTTATATATATATATATATATATATATATATATAGTAAATATATATATATATATATATATATATATATATATATATATATATATATATATATATATATATATATATATATATATATATATATAGGGGTGTGCTAGGTGTGAGAAGAATTGATAAAGAGAGGAATGAACGTATTAGAGAGTGGTGTGGTGTGAAGAAAGGGGTAAATGAGAGAATAAATGAAAGTATGTTGAGATGGTTTGGTCATGTGGAAAGGATGAATGATAGTAGGTTGGTTAAGCGGATGTATAGTGGTGAGTGTGTTGGGAACCGACCGGCTGGGAGACCGAAGAGAAAGTGGATTGAGTCGGTAAACGAATGTCTGAAGGAGAGAAATGTGAGTTTGGCAGAGGCGAGAATAAAGGTGCATGATAGGAGAGAATGGCGGGGTTTTGTATGGGGGCATGGTTGTGGCCCACCTGGGCCAGGGGATGAACCCTTACATTGACGATTTACCATAGTGAGGGTCCGTCGCGGTCCCATGATGCTCTAGGGTGGATTTTCTGTCTGTGACGAGCTCTCACTAATTAATGGTACAGAGGGGGCGGTAAGGCAGGGCTTTCTTTTCGACGTTTGTCATGTTCTCCTACTGCTTTTCTTTTCCGATGCTTGTACAGCACCTTACCCCCAATCTTGGGGCAAAGAGGAAGGTGAAGAAAGAAAGAGAAAGAAAGATATATATATATATATATAATATATATATATATATATATATATATATATATATATATATATATATATATATATATATATATATATATATATATATATATATATATATATATATATATATATATATATATATATATATTAGGGGTGTACCGGAACTGAAATTTTCAGTTCCGGCCGGAACCGGAATTAGCCGGAATCACTAAAAAAATTCCGGCCGGAACCGGAATTTCTTGTGAACTTTCCTTTAACTATATAAAGAAATGTAAAAAAAAATATTTTATATAACTTTCAACATAAAATCTTATTTAGTACAACGCCACTTCATGAATATATGGAGAATCATCATTGAAGAGAATATCTGGAAGTCCT
Organism: Trachelipus rathkii; assembly: GCA_015478945.1. NCBI lineage: Eukaryota > Metazoa > Arthropoda > Malacostraca > Isopoda > Trachelipodidae > Trachelipus > Trachelipus rathkii. Next base: position 7,754 of record JABUQX010144114.1, read on the forward strand.
AAAATTTTAATAGTAAAAGTGAGAGTCTTGTATTTTCTAGAACAGGGGAAACCACAAAAGAGTAATAGATCCAAGCCGTGAAATAAGTGAGTTTTGAGGAGAGTTTCTCCCCAAAAAAGATTTTTCATATCAATGACAGCAAATCACAGAAAATAATGAATTTTATCGCAATGAGTAACCGGCTATTCATAGTCACAAAAGAGAAGGGATTCATAGAACTTATTGCCCATCTTCAACCAAAATATCTTATTCCTGGTAGAAAATATTTTGTAGAGAAAATGTTACCAACTTCATACAGGAAATTGAGATCAGCAGTATTCGAGAAGTTATCTAAGGCTGATCAGATATAATTTACTACAGATATATAGAGAGCTAAATAATTCAAACGACTCATTTATTTCTTTAACTGCACTCTGGCTTACCAGGGAGTTTGAAAAAATGGACTGTGTACTCCATTGAAAGTATTTCCCAGGTTCTCATTCTGGAATTAAAATCACTATGAGTTTTGAAATTACGATGAATAATTGGGAAATTCCTCCTACAATAATCCATTGGATCCTTCGAGATGGAGCATATAACATGAAACTTGGAACTGATTTAGCAGGATACACAAGTTTTTCTTGTTTTATTCATAAACTTCAATTTATTAAAGATGCCTTATTTTCTCAAAGAACAGTGTGATTTAATTAAGAAATGTAGGAATATTTGTACACATTTATATCATTCCAGTTTTTGAGCTGAAATTAACTTAAAAGAATACAAAGAGACTTGGATCCACATCTTGCAAGCCCACTTATGCCAATTCAAGATGTTAATACAAGGTGGAATAGCACATATTTGATTCTAGAAAGAATTGAATGTTTGAAAAGACCTCTGCAAGTTTATATTATAGAACAATCAATCATTTAAGCTTTGATTGCTAATAAATGGCAAATACTTGAAAAAAATTCAAGAATTTTGCAACCATTTCTCATGGTTAGGGAAACTATAAGGCAAAAATCAATATATCATCAATTATTCATATTTGAGCTCTCCAGCATATCTCTCAAACTCTGAGGATGACAAAAGAGAATAAAGAAGAGCTGAAGAAGGCATTAGGAGTTTAGATTTATGAATAAAAGGAAGAGAAAGGATCAATAGGCACATATACTAAAACAAGATAATTGTTTTAAGTACTGTAGTAGACCAAAGATATAAACAGACTAAATTCTCTAATGAAATAGGAGAATTGAGTAGAAAATGGATGCTTGAAGAAATATGCAAATAATTGAAGGTAGAAAATGATAATAGTAGTAGCAGTACAGAAGAAGGTTCAGGCGATGAGTCATTTTCAGAAACGAGCATTATCTACAATAAACTGAGATTTGGAGTACCTCAAAATCATCAGAGCATTAAGAAAGGAATTACTGCAAAGTTACTTAGTTTTTATAAGTTTGAAGAAAGTGAAAGCGACAGCGATTCAGTTAGTATAAAAAGGAAAAAAAGAAAAATCAGTGGCTCTTCAAAAGGTGAAATTCTTAAAGAAATTTAAATTTTTTTTTACCAAAAATCAATTTCTAATCTGGGAAAAGAAGAATTCTTAATTGGTGGAAAGTGAACAAAGCACAATTCCCAAATATAGCAGTACTAGCCCAAACATTACTCTCCTTTCAGTCTCCTCCATATATTCAGAGAAATTTTTTTCTTCATATTCAAAAGCAGGAAATAGTTTTGAGGAAACACGTTTAAAAATATTGCCCAATACTGATGAACAGTTTTTTTACTTTATCACAATTCAGCAATATTTTCAAAAGTGTTTAAGGAAAGATTCTGGTTCCGGCCGGAATTTTTCAAAATTCCGCCCGGAACCGGAATTAAAATGTCAAATTCCGGCCGGACCGGAATTCCGGTACACCTCTAATATATATATATATATATATATATATATATATATATATATAAAAATATCCATAGTATATATATATATATATATATATAGTATATATATATATAAATATATATAAATATATATATATATATATATATATATATATATATATATATATATATATATATATATATATATATATATATATATATATATATATATATTCGCTTGCAAGAGCAATTTCATTGTAAATTAAAGCCATATTTACCTTTGAATTCAGTTTTGGACTACTTGGATTGTAAGTTTCATCTGTATTTTTATCTGGGTCTTTTTCCTTCACTTTCTTCTTCTTTTTTTTACTCGAAGTTCCTTCCATTCCTAGTTTTAAGAAAAATGAGTTCTACATCAGGCTAATACATAAAATGACTCTCAAAACCAACTTCCGTAGAGGGATAAAAAGATTCACTAAATTCTTTGCACATTTTTAAAGTATTTTTACTAATTAAATAAATTTAAATCTAACTTAATTAATTTTATATTGGACTCTATTTAAGGGAATTCGCACACACAAACAAAAATACTTTATCTATTCAATTTTAATAAAATGTTATTTAATTAATGGGGAAAAGAAAAACAATAATTTTACCCATTAATGCAGCTTCAAATTCACAAGATGTTTCCAGTTCTTTCCGTTTCTTACTCGACTTATGATCTTCTTTGGAACTTTTTGATTTATGAGATTTTTTTTCTTTTTCTTTATGCTCATCAGAAACTTTATTCTTCTTTCGACTTGGACTCTCAACCTCGTCTTCTAACTCTCTACGCCGTTTTTTATCTGGCGAATCAGATGAGCTCTTACTACTAGTATTATTAATGCTTGTACTATTATTGTTACTCTGACTATTATGACTAACTGAAGAGGCTGATTTAGTATCCGTTGTTTTTACTTTATCACTTTTATGACTTGAAGAATATGACTTAGAAGATGTGTGTGATGAAGACGATTTACTTGATTTACTATCCTTTTCTTTTTCTTTTTTGGACGATTTATGCTTTGACTTTTTGGAATTTGATGTTTCATCTTTGCTCTTATGTTTTTCTTCTTTATCATGTCTAGTTTTATGCTTTTTCTTTTTATGTTTCGATTCTTCTTTTGACTTGTGAGATTTTTCTTTCTTCACTGCATCAAAACCATTTGGGACTGAAGGAGAATACCTATCAGATTCCTCCAGATCCTGATTACTAGCACTATATTTATTAGAAGTAGGAGTGTATTCATGATTTGACTCTGTATTAAAGGATAGATAATCTTCTCTAGATGTCCGAGGATTATACCCATTGCAAGGCTCTTCTTCATTTTCAATGTGACTAAGACCTCCAGGGTTATAGCTCTCCTCTCCATTATCCTCTTCGGATCTGAAGACGATCACCTTCAATCTGAAGGTCATATTCTTCCTCATTTGTACACGGTCACATTTGCAATAGTTGAAGTCTGGAAATGAAAAATAAAAATTAACAGTTTATATATATATATATATATATATATATATATATATATATATATATATATATATATATATATATATATATATATATATAGAACTAATAAATCCATAGAACTCAATCATTTCCTTACAAAACATAATATTCATATAGTTATCCTACAAGAAGCCTCCCTCTCCCAAAACGACCCCTCTCTCCCAGTTCTATGGTTGCTGACTCCATTTTTCTCCCCTTCCTCAACCCTCCCCCAACATTCTCTTAACACTGATCCGCAACGACATTCCATACCACAACACAACCCCCAATACCTCCACTCTATTCCCTGACACATTAATAAAATCACAATCTTGCTCCATCCTCCTGAACAGGACCACTTATAACATCTTAAATCTCTATATTCATCACCCCACCACCCCAAACAACCTCACACCCCCCCCTATCAATATTATCCACATTCCCAAACCTTATTCTCAGAGGCGATTTAACGCTCACCACACCGCCTGGTATAAAGACTACCTCTGACCTGCAACCATATACACCCTTAACGAATTAGAACTTTTAATGTCCTCAACTCCAAAACCTTCCCACCCGAACCTCCCAAGCAAACCAATCCCCACCTCCCCCTGATATCACATTCTGTTCACCCTCCTTACATCACCGACTGACCTGGGACACCACTACCGAACTACACTCAGACCATCTCCCCATTCTAATTTCTTTAACCTCCTCACATCAAATCCCCCAAAAAAGATCACTACATACATTAACTACAAAAAAGCCAACTGGCCAGCATTCACTGGACCATATCGAAACCCATATAAACCCTTCACCAATCCATGACACAACTTCTCTACACACCTCCATTATTCAATTAAATAACTTATCATCAAATCAGCTAACTTACACATACCCAAAGGCCACAGAAAACTCCTTACCAGAAACTCTCCCCTGAAATCTGCCAACTCATTAAACAAACTCACTTCGACAACTTAGACCATATACCCCACTCATCACTAACCAAATAACAAACATAAATACCCAAATCACCAACCTCAAAACCACCAAAACACCATCTATAAGTTTTCTTCACACCACACAACTCTAATACATTCATTCCTCATTTTATGAATTCTTCTCACACCTAACATGCCCCTAAGATTATATATATATATATATATATATAGTATATAAAGATATATATATATATATATATATATATATATATATATATATATATATATTTTTATATATATATATATATATATATATATATATTTCTTCTTTCTTTCTTCACCTTCCTCTTTGCCCCAAGATTGGGGGTATGATGCGTAGCAAGCATCGGAAAAGAAAAGTAGTAGGAGAAACACGACAAACGTCGAAAAGAAAGCCTAGCCTTACCGCCCTCTGTACCATTAATTAGTGAGAGTCTGTCACAGACAGAAAATCCAATTTAGAGCATCATGGGACCGCGACGACCCTCACTATGGTAAATCGTCACGTGTAGGGTTGTCTCTGGCCCAGGTGGGCCAACCATGCCCCCATACAAAAACCCCGCCATTCTCTCCTATCATGCACCTTTATTCTCGCCTCTGCCAAACTCACATTTCTCTCCTTCAGACATTCGTTCACCGACTCAATCCACTTCTCTTCGGTCTCCCAGCCGGTCGGTTCCCAACACACTCACCACTATACATCCGCTTAACCAACCTACTATCATTCATCCTTTCCACATGACCAAACCATCTCAACATACTTTCATTTATTCTCTCATTTACCCCTTTCTTCACACCACACCACTCTCTAATACGTTCATTCCTCTCTTTATCAATTCTTCTCACACCTAGCACACCCCTAAGATTGTCCATCTGAACACATTGAACTTTAGATCTATACTTCTTATTCCAGACCATAGTCTCACTACTATACAATAACACAGGTAACAACATACCCTCATGTAAGACCCTAGCACACTCAAGACTTAGTCCCTTTGCATTCACCAACGATTTAATTCCACCAGCCACCTTCCTGCCATTCACAACTTTCCTACTACACTCTGCATAGTCCGTTCCCTTCTTATCCAACATATACCCTAAATATTTAAACTCAGACACTTGTTCTAGCTGCTCACCATCTAACATAACTTCACACTGAGGAGTGTCCTCACTCACAACCATAACTTTACTCTTATCCACGTTTACTTTCAAGCCCCTCCTTTTACACACCCTGCCAAATCTCTCTACCAATCCTCTCAAACTCTCCTCAGATTCGCCACACAGAACCAAATCATCCGCATATAATAGGTAGGGCACCCTCCACTCATCTCCATTCTTCTACCACCATTCTAACACCATTTCTGCCATCCCCACCTCAAATTCCTTTCATAAATCCCATCCATATAAATTGAATAACCAAGGAGACATAACACAACCCTGTCTTACTCCGCTATTAATCCTAAACCAATCACCATTGACACCATTTATTCTTACACACGCTTCACTATCGTCATACATACTTTTGATTCCATTCAGAAGCCTACCACCAACACCATATATCACTAACACCTGCCATAAACTCCTTCCCTATTAACTCTATCATAAGACGCCTGTTCAAATCCATAAAACCTAAATACAATTTCTATTCTTCTCCTCATTTTCTCAATCATTTGTTTCAATGTAAAGATTTGATCCACATCCTCTACCACCCTAAACGCATCTTGTTCTTCACCAATCAGTCCCTCAGTCACTCGACGCACTCTTTCGACTAAAATACCAGCATATACCTTCCTACAACACTCAATAAACTTATTCCCCTATAATTTCTACAGTTCCCTTTTCTCCCTTTTCCCCTTATACAAGGGTACTATTACTGCTCTCTTCCAATCCCTTCAACTATACCCTCCTAAACGCTTATTACACAACTTCCAAATCCAATCAATCACCAACTCGCCTCCGCTCTTGATCATTTCACTAGTAATTTCATCTATACCTGCAGATTTACCATTCTTCAACTTTCACCCTACCCATTACCTCCTCCTTATTAATAACCCCTCATCCCCAAAATACCTATTCCTTCTTGCACCATCAAAACCACACATTCACTAACACCATCATTACTGTTAATATTGTGCAGATTTATATATATATATATATATATATATATAGTATATATATATATATATATATATATATATATATATATATATATATATATATATATATATATATATATATATATATATATATATATATATACGGTATATATATAAAACCTCTACCTTTGTAGTCCCCACTCTCCTCCTACGAGAAGCGGGCGACCCCGAGACACTGTGCCACCACATCATGCTGGGTCCAGAGATCTGTTAAAGTGAGTATTTTGAAGTCTCATCAGATGTCCATCAAGCCCAGGCACTTTAGTAAGATATGTTCTGTGTCGTCATTTGTCTTGGAGGGAAATCTTTGACAGTGGGTGGAGGGTGCATTATGAATTTTAAATTTATATTACTGAAGGGATGGGTAGTGCCTAGAGCGAAGCGGGACAGCATTACTTTGGTTTCATGGTAAAAAGTTTGTTCTGCAGGAGATATATAGCTCCAATAAAAGTTCTTACTTATTCTCAATTCTTCCTATCTATTGCCAGATGGTCTTACTAGCACCTTAAGTAAGCCTTGTTTCTTACTCTATTGAAAGCCATTTCTGGTCAATAAAGCCCAGAAAATGGTCTCATTTAACCTCAATATCTTTATTTATCAACATTTCTTGTTTCTTTCCCCATAACATATTCATACTGTTCTTCAGAAATTTGGAGTCCCGTTTTACTCCTTATTGATTCAAACATTACCCACAGGACCTTTGAAACTTGATGTCAAATGTACAATGTACCATACAAAGCAATCTATTTTCTCTACATTTTTGGTATGGCAATGAGTCCAGATTTACACATTTGGTCTATTAATTCTTAAGATTCACTATTTTATTTGCTAGTCATTATCCTCTCGTCAACAAATTTTCCCAAAGCCTTAGGCATTCCTGCTGCAATTCCATCCTTACCTACTGCTTTTCCAGTTTTCATCTAATGATTGTAGTTTCCATTTCTTCTTCTTAATTAGTATTCCAAATCCATTGCAGCAGACATTCAATATCTATGATATTGACTCCAGATAATACAATGTAATCATTCAACCTCTCCACAACTTTTTCCTTTCACATTAGCACTGTTCCATTCTTTTATAATAGGCCCTGCCCTTACTGTTCATTGTTTAACCATTCTTCTGTTGGCTAGCTCAAAAATATTTAATAAATTTTTGTCAATAGACAAGTATGTTCTCTTAATCTCCTTACCATTCATTCCATTTAAAATATAAACATTATATAAATTAATAACCTGTATAAAAAAATGTCTTACTAACCTGTGACTTAATATCAGTATCCTGTGAAGTTGATTCCAATTCCTCACTGGCTTCTTGCTGTTCCTCTTCTTGGGCAACCATTAACTTCCATTTCTGAACAAGAGCCTTTGCCTTCTCTCCAATCACACCATTTTTGTGCCTTAGACCATTAATAGATTTCCCCACTCCTGTTATTTCCAAGTGATTAACAGTGACAGGAAGGTACTTCAACTTGTGAATACAATACAACAACTGCAGAAATAGAATTAAATGTAGAATAATAAAACAACACAAATAACAAACACTCTTAATGCTTAAGTAACCTACTTTCATGTAAAAGCATACTTTACTTTTTATCCCCCCTTTCCCCTTCTACGAGAAACGGGCTACCTCGAGATATTGTACCACCACAGCAGAGTGGGCCCAGAGATCTGTTAGAAAAAGCATGAAGGTGTGTCTGATGCCATTAAGTAGCAGCAGCCTAGCAAGAGATGTCCTGTGTCATCGTTAAACTGGAAAAATCATCTTTGACAGAGGGGAGAGGGAAATTTATTGATTTCAAATTTGTTTTCTTGAAGGGAGGGATGGTTCTTAGAGCAAAGATGGTACATCATTATGCAGTCTTGACAGTCTAAAGTTTGTTCTGTGTGGGATATTTCGGGTGGACGTATTTGAAGTATGATGTTATTTGGATATGTGGAGATCGTTCTTATTTATAGTTAATTGTATGTGTGTGAATGTGTTTGTAAGGGAGTATCTGTGTAAAGACGTAATAATATTTATGTTCCCCATACTATTTATTAATATGAAAAAAAACTTTCTTATAAGAAATGGTAATTAAATATCTTAAACTTCTAAATTGTCGAAGAGTTCTAGTGCAAATCGTATCAAGATCGGCTTATAAAGGGAAATTTTTTGTTTCAGTTAGATGATGATGATGGATGGGTGTGGAGGGAAAGCAGCCTGTTATTATTCTGAATTTCATTTTGCAAGGTTTTTAATTTCTGAATATGAGATTATGATATTGTGGGAGCCCAAGCAGATGCATAATTTAGGAAGGAGCGAATGCATTGCCTCTATACTATTAAGAGTTTCTTTATGTTGACCAAAGTTTGTCCCAGTTGGTGTTTTCAGTAAATTTGATTTATGTTTGACTCTTGAATAAATGATAGTATTGTTGAGGGGGAAGGGGGGGGGGTGAATATCCTATGTGTATTAAAGGTTAAACCTAGGATGGCGGGTTATTTATTGAAATAGAGTCTATTGTTTGATAGGAATATTACATGAGGGTATGTTTTTTAATAATAATGATATTGTTGAAAATTCAATATACACAAACCAATAAATTACCTAAGATACTGTAATTAATATCATAGTCAAAAGCTAAAAGTAACAGCGTAATGGCACTTCATTACTTTTCCTTTTAAAGAAATGGAATAATGATAATGGAACTACTTTTTCCAAGTAACGGAGTAACGATAATGGAACTACTTTTTTGAGTAACGATGCCAACCTCTGTGTATATATATATATATATATATATATATATATATATATATATATATATATATATATATATATATATATATTGATATATATATATATATATATATATATATATATATATATATATATATATATCCCAGATTGTGGTGAGGTGCGTAGCATACATCAGAACAGAAGCAGTTGAAGAACATGACATTTTGAAAAGTCCCCTTTTTTTTTCCCTGTAGAAATCATTGCAATCAGAAAAATCACCCTGAGGCTTCAGAGACTGTGACAGACCCTCACTGTGGTATCTCATTAATCTGGGGTTCATCCCAGCAGACAAGTGCATGCTCCTTACCCCCTCCTAAACCACTACTCCTCTCATCTTTTTCGCCTTTGCCAAACTCATTCTCTCCTTCAGGCAATCAGGCATTCCTTTACTGACTCAATCACTTTTTCTTTAGCCACCCAGCCAGTCGATTCCCAACACATACACCACTATACATCCGCTTAACCAATGACTCATCCATCCTTATCCATATGACCAAATCATCCACAACTAACTAATTATTTTAAATTTACTGTATTTATCAATTTTTCTCACCTAACATGGCCCTAAGATTTTTCAGACACTTTGTACCCTTCGTCTATACCTCTTATTTCAGGCCGTAGTTTAACTACTGCTATACATTAACACTACCCTCATGCAAAATCCTAGCACCTCCAATACTTAGTTCCTTTGTATTCCCCTAATACTATTCCTTTCCAGCATTCTGCAATATCCATTATATTTTCATCCAGCATATATCTAATATTTAAACTCACAATAATTGTTCCCAGTTCTTCCTAACTGTTAACTTCACACCACGGACACCACTCACTCACTACCATACTCTTGTTATATTTGCTCGTCCTCCCTACACACCTGCCAAGCCTCTACCAATCCTATTAAACTAGCTTCAGATTCACACCACACAAAACCAAATCATCTGTATGTAATAGCTTTCCCTGCCCCCCTACCTCTAATTCTTTCATAACCCCATCCATAAATAAAAACCAAGGAGACATAACACCATCTATCATATCTCTCTCCCATAATAATCCTTTATCCATTTTATTCTTACACCCACTTCTATCGTCATACATACTTTTGATTCCATTAGAAACCTACCACCATCATTTATCACCAACACCACTACACAGGAGCTTCCCTCATCTATACATCCCGTTTACCAAATCCATAAAACATAATACAATTTATTTCACTCTCTCATTTTCTCAATCATTTGTTTCAATGTAAAGAATTTGATCCACACACCCTCTGTACTTCTAAATACCCCTTGTTTCTTCACCAATCAGCGCCTCAGTCACTCGACGCACCAAGCCTTCTCTCATCCCTACAGCACTCAGTAAACTAATTTCCCTAGGGTTCCTACAGTTCTATATCCTTATATAAAGAATTTTTATTATTATCTCCTCTAATCTCTGGAACTATACCCTCCACTAAACCCTTTGTTACACAACTTCCAAATCCCATTTATCCTATCACATGTGCCAATCTTCTAGTAGTCTCTCTTACACTGCAGATTTACCATTCTTCAACTTTTTCTCACCCTACCCATTCCAACATTCATAAAATACTTTTCTTCTTGCATCATCAAGCCCACAACACATTCACTATCCTCTTCATTGTACCAATGTTAGCCAGTTTTTAAAAATCTTCCACTCTTCTACCAACTGTCAGTTGCAGAAGCACCATCCTTACTCATTATCCTGTCTAAATGTATATTTACTTTCATTCTTAACCTTTAGGCAGCCACACTAACTTTTCTTTTTAAGTCCCCATTTATCCTCATTTAAAACTGTTCTTTTACCTCATTATATATATATATATAATAATAATAATAATAATAATAACTATATATATATATATATATATATATATATATATATATATATATATATATATATACTATAATATATATATATAGTATATATATATATATATATATATATATATATATATATATATATATATATATATATATATATTCAAAATAATAATAAAATTGTAATGTTGTTCCAATAACAAAAGCCCTTTCAATAACTTTTAAACCTATGACAATATTATGAACCTAAATCATTTGATCATGATTGGGGATAATACTGAAGAAATTTATGGCAAATACTGAAAATCTGATTATTTGTTTCTTATGCAATTCTAGAGTGTAAAACATCTTTTAAGTATTTTCAAATACCACACAACCATTTGAAATCCAAAGTAAAGGAAGAAAAAATTGTGTTATGTAATCTTAAAATAAAGCAAAATAACAAATTATAGAATTTCAATTGACCTAAAAGTTCTATAGAAAATCATTTAAATACATTTTTCATTGGGTAAAGGAATCTATTAAAAAACTAAAGAGAGAGTAAAAAAAAAAGATGTTTTGTGCAATACAATACTTCATATCGAAAATGTAACCAATAACAAACCTATTATTGATATCTTGAATACAAGAGCAGTACCTAGATATCTAAGTAAATTAGTTTGTTCTAAACAGTATTCTTTTCAGAATTCTGTACACGCTGTTCAAGATTTTTAATGCTAGATAGGATATTTAACTGATAACTGGTATTATTAATAAAAGTTTACTAAAATTAATAAGTTGTTTATTAACTTAACAATTTTTCTGTTGAAAGTTATGTTGCTCGATTTAATAATGTACATATTTAAAGCAGCATTTGCTTGTCTTGATACAATATAAAAAAAAGATTACTTGTAAAAAATAAGAATTAAAAAATAATAGGAATATCTGATAAAAGGAAACCCTTTTTTAACTCGGTGGTAAAAGTGCTAAGAAATTTTGCATATTCATAATTTTAGATTTTTTTTTATTCTTTTTTTGAACCCATGGAATGCATTCACATTCATTCAAGTATGAAAAAAGTTCCATTTCTATTGATTGTGTCTACACCAGTACCACTAGTAATGCAATGCTGGTGTTAACTAGGGTTGGTTGTATATAAATGTAAACTTTTTTTTTGGAGGTGGGGGTGATCATAAGTTTGATTCAAATCTGGAGTTACCTTCAACAGTTTTGCTTTAATAAAAACAATCAAAATGAGAATTAAAAATAAATACCCTAATAATAAAATTGGATATAAAAACAGCTAAATGAGGTATAAAAATATACCACATATAATCCAGGTAAATAATGAACAGACTAAAAAATATATTTTCTAATAAAAAACAGCACCAAATAGGATATAAAAATAAAATAGTTAACTCTAATAATGAACAGTACTAAGCAAGATATAAATACAGTATATATAATCTAATAAACTACTAAATTTTAATTAAAAATATATATATTATCAAATATTAGAAAACAATGCACTGGTTGGAGTATCGTCAGTGGCATCAACTTACGCAATGCCTAAAAATCATGGAAGATTAAGGGTAGGGAAAATCAGGGAGACCAGCCAAGCCATGATATGGAGAGAATTAGACAAACTTAAAAGCAAGGCAGTCACAGTTAACATAACAAATTCAATGTGCATCCTTTTTCAATCATACTACAGATATTAAAAAGCTTTTGACTAAATCAGAAGTAGCTGTACAGCTATAAAGATTTTAAACAAGGAGACAAATTTAGCCTTAGTGACTAAGTTTTATATTTCAAATTTCTACCATTTTCTGCCACTTTGTGATGCTAATTATTTGATGTAAGAATCTTCAAACAAATGAGCAAGTAAACAGATCTCTGTGCTTGACCGTCGTTGTTGGCGGATCTCGAGGTGGCTAATTTTTCATTGGAGGGGAGGGAGATACTGAGTAAAGTTTACATATATATATATATATATATATATATATATATATATATATATATATATATATATATATATATATATATATATATATATATATATATATATATATATATATATATATATATATATTTATACATTATACCATGACTATATATATATATATATATAATATATATATATATATATATATATATATATATATAACTTATATATATATATATATATATATATATATATATATACTATATATATATATACTGGTATATATATATATAACTTAAAAAAGGCAATGGGATATATATACAAATATATAATTTTATAATAAACGGTTCTAATTGAGATTTGGGATATAAAAAATATTTAATCTAATAACAAATTATACAAAATGGGATACAATAAATATATATGCCTAATCCAATAAAAAACTGTACTAAAGATGTAAAAATCTAAAATCTAATGATAAACACTGTTAAATGGTATATGTTTACTAAATTCTCTATGATCTAAGTTTCTTAATGAAACAATCAATCAAACCTTTACTCTTAAAAAAATGAAAAGAAAAAAAACTTATATTGTTACTAACCTTTTCATCATCTCCTGTAGAAGCATACTTTTCTAATTTTTTCTGATAATGACTGATTTGAGCCAAAGTATCGTCAGACATATTGGGAGAGCTTCAATTTTTCTATTTAATATACTGTATAAAATCTATAAAGAAATTATCAAATTTTCACCCAGTATTGTCTGAAGTATTTGTGCTATTAAAATTATCTTCTGCTACAGCTAGTTTCAAATGTCTCAATTTTCAATTGGAAACTAATATATTAATTATTTTATAAACATTATTTTTTTAAATTCCTTCAAAGAATTCTAATAAAATGCAACATTAAATATTATTTTTATATTTATTTGAGTCTACAATATTTATCTATGGAGACTAACAAATTCTTCATAGTAGAGCACAGACAGAGCCAAAAAAAAAAAGGGGCTAACAAGAAAATTAAGAAGCATGCCATCTTGATATAAGAAAACATTCTGTTCAGTAATAGGGTTGTTAAATTTTTGGAATGGTTTGCCACAGGGAGTTGTATAAGTGTGACTCAATTGCAACATTAAGAAAGGATTGGATAGAATATCATTATCTTATTATTATCATAGTATATTTTTACTAAGCCAAGTCGGAGGTGTTTAGCTACAATCGTTGTTAGATTAAACTGCATATTTTTAGTTCCCGAATAAAGTTATTAAAAACTTATTGAATTTACTTATACCACTACATATTTTTCTTTCTTTTAATTTGCAGACTTTGTGAATACTTTGTAAGTTGTGTTGACAAGCCCCTAGGGTGCTTTGTGGATTTGCATGAGCATGTTTTAGACTTTGTGTATACTATGTAGTTATTAAGACATTAAGAATATAGAGACAGTAAGAAGCCACATGGGCCTCGAGACTGTCCCAGTCAACCACTAACCAAACATGCTCATGCAAATCCACAGCATTCTAGGGCTTGTCAAATTGTAACTACAAATCCACCAATTTGGCTTAGTCAAAATAATGATAAATATATATTTAAATATTTATATATATAATTATATTTAAATAAATATTAATTTATATATTTAATATATATATATATATATATATATATATATATATATATATATATGAAACCCAAACCATCCACATGCAATTTTAACTAAGACCTAAAGATTTAGCTAACTGAGATAAAGTTTTGCTCCTCTAACTAAAAACTTCTTTGTTTGACCTAAAGGTTGCAATATCCATCCATAAACGGATCTAACCTTTTTTTAAATGTTGCAATCGAGTCACACTCGACAAGCCCTAGGGTGCTTTGTGGATTTGCATGAACATGTATGTTGTTTGGTGATTGGTTCTATTGGCTTGACTGGTACAGTCTCGATAGGCCCATGTGGCTTCTTACTGTCTTTTTATTTCTAATGTTCTAATAATAATCCAGGCAAAAACATAATTTCTGCAAAATCAAAGAGCATGAGACATTTGCTGATCATAAAGTGACTAGGCTACTCTAACTTTTCTTGACCTAAACCTTTGCCTAACACATCTATGAACTATGAAAATATACCATCCACTTACATCAGAAGTTACGATACTGTGACATGAAGATATATGTAAATTACAATGCAGCTTACTTTCCATTTATCTGTCATTTACATCTTGAATAATTTTGAATAGGACTTATAATTATTTGAATACAGTAGGCATGAAAAATATTGTCAGTTTCCTTGAGGTCAATCTTTTAAGGGTTTTTAAATAGTATGCCTTATTTTGTTTATAGGAACCACTAAAGGCTTTCTCACTTTCTATGGAGTGAATTAAAACATGTAGGCTAATCATTTGTTTAAGTAGTGATTCTGCATCAAATCAACACAAGGTTTTAACCTCACCATTTCCAATTTCCGTGATATTTCAATGGTTAATGGTTAACTTTACGGAGACTATGAATAATAAAAAAATTTCAGGAAAATATTTCAAACCATTTAGAAACTATGACTATGTAAAGTTCGAGAAAAATCTTGGAAAAAGTGAGACCAGCATATATTCAAATTAAGATAACAACTCTTCTAGTTAAGCTAGAACAATGAGAGTGGTGCCATTTTGTAGCATTTTTGAAGGTCTTTTCAATGATATACCTATAACACAATATGGGTTAATAGGAATTTTTTTTCTTCAAAATTTATGTCAAATTTGAATTAAATTTTTTTTGAAGTACTTGATTTAAAAATTTTCAAACAAATTAAGCAAATACTTTATGCATATGTTAAACATCTCGCAAAGTTTAGTTATGGGATGATGAAGGCTTTATAACTTAAAATATTTATTACAAACCCCTTTTTTTTTTTTTTTATAAAATCAAATTTTACTTTAACCTCCTATCTTTCTAAACTGATTTATGTAATAACAAGATATAGAGAAATTATATACCAGTATTTATAACATTATAAATATTCAACATGGAGAGTGGTACAGTATTTGTAAAAGTGCAATGTTTTACCCAACAAAGAAGGCTAATCACTTTATATGGGACAGAAAGAAATTAAGAAAGGTTACGAAATGGATGTGTGACAATTCCTGAAATGTATCATGGAGCTTCAATCTGTGATAGTTGAAGAAAAGAACCTGCGGTTTTAAAAAATAGAAACACTGCCCAGCCCTTTACTTCTCATTTCGATATTGATCATACCAATAGTTCAGATTCCTCAGACAAAGACCCTAACTTTACATTGCAATTAGAAGTGGTTGAAGGGCTCAACATTTCTCTTCAAGAGTTAGGGGAGTCACCAATTGACAAAAAGAAAATTGTGTCAAAGTATTATTCTAAGTCCAAAGTAAGAAAGATTGACTCAGCTCTGAAGCGTCACATTTTTAGGGCAGCAGAAGACTCAGACTCTGACAATAATGCTGAGGATCTAGAACAGTCAGTTCTGCAAAATCTGAAAGTTCAATATTCAAATCATACAAATAGGACAAAAAAGTTAATGATACTAACTTGCCTACCAGACACGTGGTCCATATATGAAAAATCATGAGAGAATTCAATGACCTAAATTTCATGGTACAGCACTCCAAAAAACAGCTAAAAGAAAAGGGCATTTTGGAAGGTCCTAACGCAAAACCAGGGATCATCTACCAGAGGATATAGAGCAAACTGTTTATTCATTATACAAAAATGATGACAGCAGGGCAATGCCAGGTGTAAAAGATTGCATAACTGTAGTAGAATCAGTTGGATATGAAAAGAAATTTCAAAAAAGGCTAATACTATGCAATTTAAAAGAGGCCCACAGATTATTCAAAGAAAGGTTTCCCACCATGAAAATTGGTTTCTCTAAATTTGCAGAGTTTAAGCCAAAACAATGTGTACTAGCTGGTCAAAGCGGCACTCATGCTGTATGTGTGTGTACAATTTACCAATATGTCAAGCAGGTGTTATAAAATAGCAAGCTAGGAGTGCTAACAAATGGCGAATTAAAAAGCTATAAACATGGTCTTGCAAAAATGTTGTGCAGTCCACCCTCAATGGCTTGCAATCTTGGTAACTGATTTGTCCTGGTGAAGGTGCGATAAGACAACTTCTAGAAAAGACGTATGAAAACAATTCTATTAAAAAGGTAATGTTCCGCCATGGATTTATGTTCAGAGCTGCAACTTAGAGACCATTGAAAAATCATCACCAGAATTTATAGACTTATTGTGTAATAAGTTGTCACGTTTAGTGTGGCATGATTTCATTGCAAAACAACAATCATCATTCATGAACAGCATAAAGGAAAACCTTCAAGAATCTGAATTTGCAGTTAACTTAGATTTTTCAGAGAACTATTCCATAGTTGTGCAAGATGAAGCCCAGAGTTTCCACTGGTCTAATGATCAAGTCACTATACATCCTTTTGTAATATACTTTAAAGGAGAAGAAAAAACGAACATCTAAATTATGTCATAATTTCCGATTGTTTACAATATAACACTGTAGCTGTGTACACCTTTAAAAAAAAGCTTATCAACTTTCTGACAACAAAATTCCAAAAGGTACCAAAAAAGATTTTTTATTATTCTGATGGATCTGCTGCACAATAAAAACAAAGAATTTCTCAACTTGTTTTTTTCATAGGGGATTTCAATGTTGCTTCAACTAAATATTATTTAATTCTCCTATTAGAGCTACTTAGCTGATAGACTTTTTATGGTACAGTGAAAAGACTGCATAGCACAAGCTAGTCTCTAACTGACTTCATGAGCATCAAATACTATTACCCTATTCAATATTTTGGTGGGTTGTTGAATATATCCCATCAGTAAACTTTGCATATTCAACTCAGAAGAATATGTACAATCAGAATTCTTCTTGTGTGATCGTTTTAGGCAGTATTAACTATTTGTAATTTTAGTGACTGTGCTTTCTTATACTAAACAGATTCAAGCACATCAAAATACAAATCAATCAACTAAAAACTCCAAATCTACCCTAGCTAACATTCTCCACCATAAAATTCCTTATATGATCTTCTATTGTTATCATACTTGTACAATAACAAGTGGTGGTTGGCTTATGTTCTGGAGAAATATCAAGAATTTGATGGAATTTATGTAACATTTCTTGAACCATCTGGTCCTTATTTTCATTTACTTATTCTACAAAAGCCCCTTATGTATAATGGGTTTGCCTAATCGTAGATGTTCTGTGTAAAGTGAATTCTACATCCCCAACTAGAAGGGTTTATGTGCTTTCAAAAGATGACCTTACTAAAATGGATAATGTTTTTTTAAACTACTTTCAAACAGGAATTAAATAGGCAAGTAGTAAAACAAAGTTTGGTAATAGTAGCGCAGAGGGCTTCACTCCGACTTTTATAAAAATCTGGGATATACTCTTAATAATATGAAGAATAAAAATAAACAAATATGTGGTCTCTTTAGGAAAAAAAAGTTACATCAAAGTAGATCAAATTTCTGAATCCTTAAAAAAAAAAATCACAGAACACTCAAAGATTACTTCCATGGATCGCAAAGTAAAGTCATCAGTTTTAGCTGGATCATCAGAGGGCGCCATGTTTACTCTAAAGACTGCCCAATGTTTGCAATCTTCAGCTGACAATTTACATAAAATCAGCATATCTCAATTTTGCCATGTAAAAATCGAGGATAAACCCTCTGTCTTACTATTTCCCAAAGTTTTAAAGTTTAAAGTACAAATTAATAACCTAATATGGTGCTTGATAATTTGGGTAATTCTAAAGAGGTAATTTTTACTTTGCTTTGATATAAATACATATTTCAGTTATAGAGTACTTAAAAAGTTAAAATTTGTATTTATGTTTCAATCAAAATCAGAATTTTTATAAAATATTTTAAATATGAGAGTCATTACATCATTCAATCCGACTAAACTTTGCTAGACATTTAACATATGTATAAAGGTATATATATACTTAATTTGTTGAATTTATTTTAATCATTAATATATACACTTCTACAAAAATTTAATTCAAATTTGATGTACATTAAAAAAAAAATTACCTCATTATCTATTGTTATTATTATGAAAAGACCTTGAAAAATGCTACTACATGACATTGTTCTAGCTACTAGAAGGGTTGCTATCTTAATTTGAATATATGCTGGTCTCATTTTCCAAGAATTTGGTAATAGTAGTGCAGAGAGGCTTCACCCCAGATTTTTATAAAAATCAAGATATATACTATATATAATACTTCTTCGCAGTCTTTAGGAAACAGCCTCTTAAAGTTAAAACTCCTATAGACTTTTCATTTTTTAGTCCATCAGGTAGGTTTCCAGGCCCTCTAGTTCGGGTTATGATATGATTTGTTAGGTATACACAGAAAGTCTATGTGCACTTAGCAAATCTTATCTAACCTGAACTGGGATGACAAAACAACATGAGGCCCACTGATAGGGGAAGAATTTTTTTACTAGCTGAGCATTCTCACTTCTATACAATTATCAAAAAGCCTTTGTAGCCATTCACATAAAACTTTGTATACAAAAGAATTATCAAAATTTTTTTTTTTAAACTTTTATTCATACATTTAAGTCTTTAACAAAAATATAAATAACACTACTAAAGCAACTAACTTTTGGAGGCTT
>JABUQX010144115.1:10000-12500 GCA_015478945.1 Trachelipus rathkii
TATTATTATTATTATTATTATTATTATTATTATCAATATTATTATTATTATTATTATTATTATTATTATTATCATTATTATTGTGTGTGTGTGTGTATGTGTGTATTATTATTATTATTATTATTATTATTATCTATATATTATTAACTTTATTTTAAACATGCCATTTTTGTCCCTTAGTTTTCACCATTTGGTTTCACTTTATTTATAAAAAAAGATATTACAATAATTAATTTTGAGCTTCACAAAAAGTATAAAAAATTAAGAATTTATAATAAAATTTAAGCTTTTATTATTATTATATTAGTATTATTATAAAAATATTTCAAATTATTATAAAAACATTTCAAATGTGCGCGAGCATTACATATCTTACACTGCAACGCTCGAGCACATTTTATTTTACTACTGCTACTACTAATACTGCTAATACTACTACTACCAATACAATTACTACTACTATTATAAAAATATTTATAAATTAATTAATACTATAAATTCTAAATATGTAAAATTTATATTAATAATTATATAGGGGTCCCCTTTAGGGGGTGCTGAGCCCAAAAACATTGGAAATGGACGTAGAAGGCTGAAATTTGGTGAGTGGATAGAAGAGAACGAATGAAATAGAGTACTGAGGTTAAATTAAGTGCCTGAATAATAAAAAAAATTCATATAGTATTTTACATATTTAGTAATCATAGTATTAATAATATTTACGCACATATGTACCGCGAGCGCAGCGAGCGAAGTGAGCAAAAGCGCCCATGCGAGCGTAGCTCGTTATTATTATTATGATATACTGTAAATTGTAACAGTAGTCTACAGTATACTCAATGATATTATTATTATTATTGTGTGTTGTGTGTGTGTGTGTGTGTGTGAAATGTAAATATTATTATTGTTATTATTATTATTCCCGATAAATATTTGAGCAAATGATTATAATCTTTTAATATTTTGTCCTTTGAATTTATTTCCATATATATATATATATATATTATATATATATATATATATATATATATATATATATATATATATATATATATATATATATATATATATATATATATATATATATATATATATATATATATTTATAAAAATAATATAGAGTGTGAAAATATATATAATAATATAATATATATATATATATATATATATATATATATATATATATATATATATATATATATATATATAATACATAATCTCTCTATAATTTTTATATATATATATATATATATATATATATCTATATAATATATATATATATAACCTGATAAATGGAAAGATAATTAAAGTAGTAAGGGGTGGGAAACTACCGCTAAACTGACCTTGACCTTGACCTTGACCGACCTTGACCTTTTTTTTTTACCTTGTCCTTTTTTTAGCATTTTTAGCTTTTTTAGCTACTTTTTTAACGTTTTGTTCATAATTCAGGTAAGATCCCCAACTCCGGAGGATTTTGGGGATTTTCCCCATTGGCAGCCCTGCACGTCGAAGACAAAGGTTTTTGGAAGGTTTTTGGAAATTCCAGTCATGTCGGCAGCTGACTTGGAAATTTCCATCATTTCATCAGATTTTGACGTTTGATACGTCAAACCTAGGGTTTTTGAGGTCGGTGAGACCGAATTTAAGGTCTGGAAGACCGACTTCCGAGGTTTTGAGCCTGAACTCAAGGATTTAAGCCCCAGAAAGGGGGCTTTTTGGTTCCTAGAAGGTTTTAAATGATCGATAGATCATTTTTGATGGTTCAAAACGATTTTCGTGATCGATTACCCCTAAATCGACGTTTAAATCGTCTTTCTACGTTGCTCTGGTTGGCATTTAACAATGAAAAATGTAATCGAAAGAAAATAATTACAATAATTAACATTCGATTAATCACTGTAGTAAGTCTCCGATGTGCGCGATACCACCCTTTTCGCTAGGAAGGAATAGAGCTATCGGTCTGAAACTTGGAATAGGGCCTATGTATGTGATAAACTGATCACAGGCGAGTTTTGGTGACCGTAGGTCACCCCTAAGGGGGTGTTGCCCCCTTAGCGCCAAGGTCAAATTCGTCCTGAAAACCATGTTAGGCTTAACGTATTGGAGTGAAATTTGGATGTGAGTTATATGATGACGTAATCTCGTCGGAGACGAGATTACGTTCGCGTCCCCCTGTAAGGGGGGACCTCAAAAAATTAAAATTGATCGTAGAAGACTGAAACTTGGAGACAGGTTGAAGGAGACGGAGTCGGAGACGGAGTCGGAGTCGGAGTCGGATTCGGAGACGGAGTCGGAGTCGGATTCGGTTTCGGAGTCCAGGGACCCCACCGGAGATGGGTCCCTTCCTGAAAAAAAAGAAGAAGAAATGCATGGAATGCAAAACAGAAGAAGAAGAAGAAGAAAGGAGTCGGAGTCGGAGTCGGAGACGGAGTTGGATTCGGACTCGGAGTCCAGAGACCCCACGGAGGGGGGTCCCCAGTTGAAAAAAAAAGAAAGAAGAAAT
>JABUQX010144115.1:17500-20000 GCA_015478945.1 Trachelipus rathkii
TTTAGGTGATGTCCGGGACTGTCGCTGTCACAGTAACCTGTAGTTCAGATGATGCTAAGTAATCTTTTATTAATGTGAAAACACGTCCGTATTCAATGATCGTATGTTTATAGTTATTAACAAATTTTGTTAGCTCAACACTATGTTAATATCAGTGACATGTTGAAAAGGAATATTTAATTCAGTGATCACTATGTTAACTTTATTAACATTGAAAACACGACCCGATGCGCTATATTCCCCAGCATGTTAATATTTGATAATAACCATAATATTTATAATATATAATCGATATTAATGAAACAACAATATGTGTGTGTTAGCTGTCGTAATAATGTGTGTATTAGTATGTCGTATTGTAATAATGTGTAATGTGTGTGTAGCCAATGTGAGTGTGTCATTTATTCTTAGATCATTACACTACTGTTCACATAACTGATTCTGTTCTAACATGTACATATCGTCGGTGCATTGCATCACCTGCTTCTCTTCCATTTTCAATATTGAAGACAACATTTGCTATTTTCAATCTGCGGCTGGTGGCTGATGAACCTAAGTTGGTATGCTGTTTACTATTTTTGTTTTTATTTTACATTTATACCTATGTTTAATTTATTATTTTATTTTTATTTTATTTTTATTTTAAGTGACCCTCTAACATATTTTTTGTCGTATTTTATTTATTTCATTTAACACATTTTTATTTAAATTTATTTTCTAACTTTTATTTTTTTTTTTTGGTATGAATTTTTATTAGTCCCTCATTCAATCCCAAATTTTATTTACAATGCCACAGGCCTGGCCCTGAATAATTTTCTAACTTTATTTTGCATTTGCTCTTTGTTTAATTTGGCCCACATTAATTACAGTACGATTTTTAATTTTGGTACTGGCCTAGCACAAACTTTGTTTCCTTTATTGCAGCACTCAAATCAGTAGAGGCCACGTTTGGCAGTGGCTCTTGGTGTGTGAAGTGTGTGTTTGTGTGTGTGTGTGTGTGTGTGTGTGTGTGTGTGTGTGTGTGTGTGTGTGTATGTCATTTATTCTTAGTTGATATGTTAGAGATATGCTTGAAAAAAAGTGTGACTAGGTTACGTTTTGGATGTAATGTTAGTTACTTACTGTTGTTAAGTGAGGAACTTGTTAATGTTGACTGCTTATTCATGTTTAAGGTGTGTCAGGTTTGTCGCTGTACATTATTTTCTTAGTTCAGATGATGCTAAGTAATCTTTATTAATGTGAAAACTTTGTTACGTTAGAGTATATTCAATGATCAGTATGATAATTACACATGGTTGTGGTAAATTTTTGTTAAATGTTACTATGTTAATGTAAAAATATCAGTGATATGTTAGAAAAGGTGTGAATAGGTTACGTCTTTGTATGCTATGTTAGTTACTTCACTGCTGTTAAGTGTGGAACTTTGTTAACGTTTACAGTTTATTCGTGCTTAAGGTGTGTTAGGTTTGTCTTTGTACATTATTTTCTTAGTTCAGATGATGCTAAGTAATCTTTATTAATGTGAAAACTTTGTTACGTTAGCATATATTCGCTGATCAGTGTATAAAGAATTTGTTTTTATGTTAGTTTTATCCAAAATTTAGTAAAAATTTGACCTTAATCAATAGATCAATAGATCACAGATGGTCAGGAGGGAGGTTGGATGGTGGTTTGATTTAGTGATTTACTGCTTTAGGGTATGTAAAACGTTACAATTTTAGTAAAAATTTGACCTTAATCAATAGATCAATAGATCAACAGATGGTCAGGAGGGGGTTGGATAGTGGTTTGATTTAGTGATTTACTGCTTTAGGGTATGTAAAAACGTAAATTTGTAAGTTATAAACATAAAAAGAATAAGAAATTTTATTTATTTATTTATTTATTTATTTTTTTTTTTTCTTGATGGTTCTGAAACCATTATTTTCGAAATCTACAGACCCATTAACATATATAAAGACACCAACATTGTTGTTATACGACTGTTTATTAACTCGGCACCGCACCGACTCCTACACCGGTGTCTGTGCCTACTCCTCAGACTCCTCATTCCTCATTCTTCTTCCTTCTTCCTTCCTCATTCTTCTTCCTTCCTCCTTTCTTCTTCTTCCTTTCTTCTTCTGTTTTGCATTCCATGCATTTCTTCTTCTTTTTCAACTGGGGACCCCCCTCCGGGGGGTCTCTGGACTCCGAGTCCGAATCCAACTCCGTCTCCGACTCCGACTCCGACTCCTTTCTTCTTCTTCCTTTCTTCTTCTTCTTCTGTTTTGCATTCCATGCATTTCTTCTTCTTTTTTTTTCAGGAAGGGACCCATCTCCGGTGGGGTCCCTGGACTCCGAAACCGAATCCGACTCCGACTCCGTCTCCGAATCCGACTCCAACTCCAACTCCGTCTCCGACTCCGTCTCCTTCAACCTGTCTCCAAGTTTCAGTCTTCTACGATCAATTTTTAATTTTTGTGGGGCAGCGTCCCCCCTTACAGGGGGACGCAGGGGAACG
>JABUQX010144116.1:7500-15699 GCA_015478945.1 Trachelipus rathkii
AACTCCACCACCTCTCGAATCGCCTCCTCTCTCTCGCTCCAACATGCCAGATCGTCAGCATATGCCATTATGTCCCCTTCAAATTCTCCCAGTCTCTCTTTCACTTTCCTTATCACCACGTCTAAATATAATATAAACAACAGTGGCGATAAAACACTCTCCCCTGCTTCACTCCTGTTTTCACCTCAAACCATCTATCGTTTTCGCACTCAGTTCTAACATTACAAGTGCATTTCTCATACATACTTTCTATTGCCTTCTTTAATCTACCCTTCACACCATAATTCCTCTCCATAGTTCTCCAGAGCTTTTTCCTTGGCACCGAATCAAATGCCTTTTGCAGATCGATGAAAGCTACAAAGAATCTCTTGCCATATTCCATCATCTTCTCCGAGACCATTCTCAGTGTGAATAAGAGGTCCGTCGTTCCTCTTCCTCTTCTATACCCGTACTGCTCTTCTCCGAGTCTCGGCTCTACCTTCTCTCTCAACCTCCTCTCCAATATTCTTTCGTATATTTTCGCCAGATGGTCCATCAGTGAAATACCTCTATAATTATTACAGCTTCCTGCATCTCCTTTACCTTTATATATCAGTATTATTATTGCTTTGCCCCACCTTTCCGGCACCTTTCCCTCTCTCCAACACTTGTTCATCAAACTGATGATTCTCCCTCTCAGCTCCTCTCCTCCCTCCACCACCAACTCCACAGCCACTCCATCCTCTCCTGGAGCTTTACCCTTCTTCATCTTTTTTATAGCCTCCTCATATTCCTCCACCGTTATCTCTCCGCCTTCCTCCTCCTCTTCCTCCTCCCTCGTCTGATCTGCAGCTTCTTCCTCTTGTTCTCTGTATTCTACATTTAGCAGATCTTCATAGTATTCGGTCCATCTATCATTTCTTTCTTCTGGTCTCACATATATATATATATATATATATATATATATATATATATATATATAATATATATATATATATATATATATATATATATACTGCTGCTGCTCTTATATATATACTGCTCTTTCATATACTATACTGCTCTCTAGCAGCAGACGAGCAGGTTGTGTTGATTAAGCTCTGCTCATTTTTCAACCTTGTTATTTGTGTGGGTGAACTTTTTTCGCTTGATGGATTTTGTTTGCTATGTTGTGAATAATTTTAATATAATTGTGAATAATTTTAATATATAAATAACCAGAAGGTTAAAATATTTATTTAATAAAGAATATAAAAAAAATTAAAACTTAACGATTATTGAAATTCGTCAGTCTAAAATAAGTTGGCAGATAAAATTCGTTAAAACTAAGTGATTATAAGTTCGATTAAGAACTTTGAACTTACACTGCATAACAAGCTTTTAGTTGTTTGTACATTTTAATCACTGATTGAGAAAATTATTGATCGTGATTTTATAAATAAATAGCAATCAGTGTTTTGGCTGTGAAAAAACTGAAACTATAACAAGAATCAGATATTTGAGATAATAATTTAAATTAGTATTGTATACTAAATTTTTGAGGTTATTGATTTAAATAGAAGATCGAGTTGTTATAGAGTTACGACTGGACGTGAGTTATGAAATGAAGTGAAACTTAAATTTACTTTGGTAAAAGTCATCTTTGGGTGAATCTATTGAAGCATCATGGACAATATAACCCACTATTCTTAACAACCGTATTAACAACATAAGTTTCGTAGTTACATCTAAACTTGAAATTTTGGTCAACAACTTCGCCGACTGGTACTTGCAGGGTAATTGCAGAAGTTGAAAACTATTGTGAGGATAACTCCACACGAAACAATAATAGGATCGTGTCAGGAGAATCAATTAAGAGAATTCGTTTTAATAAAAAGTTTAAGATAACTCAAATATAATAAAAGGAATAGTTGAAGAGAAAAAAGAAGAAAAGGGGAAGGAAAATTACTTTAACGCACAATTTAGTAAAATAAATAGAGACAAGTTAAGTAAACTAAATAAAATAAATAGATTGAATAGAGTGAATATCGAGAGAAAAAAAAAAAAAAAAAAAAAAAGAAAATAACTGTAAAGAAATCTGATCTAAATTAAACATAAGTGTCTAGTAAATATTTATAAAAGATAAACGTTCAAGATATTTGAGGAAAATAAAATAAACAAAATATATTTATTGAAAATAAAGTTTTTAACGGGTGAAGGTTTTGAGGAGGAAGAAGGGAGGGAAGTGGGAGGGAGGAGGGGAGGAGGGGGTGTAGGAATAAATAAATATTGTAGATATAGGTTATAACTTTTTATATTTTTATTGTATATATTATTTTAATTTTTTATTGTTATTGTTGTTGGGGGTAAATTGGTGAGCGGGGTGGTGGCCTTAGGTGTTGGGAGGTGCCTAGGGTGGGGGGTCCCATAAAGCGTGCAGCCTGAGCGTGTATATAAGGGAGGATGGGGAGGAGAGAGGTAATTAGGGTAGGATGTATGAATGTGAGGGGGGTAAACGAGGATTTGAAGAGGGAGGAAGTGGGGTTAATGTTTGAAGAAAAAAGGTTGGATGTGTTGGGGGTAACTGAAACTAAGTTAAAGGGAAAGAGGGAGATGGATTTTGGAAAGTATAAGGGTTTGATATCAGGGGTGAATGAGAGAGTGAGGGCGAGGGAAGGGGTGGGAATAGTTATGAGGAAAGAGGTATGGGATAAGGTAAGGTTGTGTAGCCAGGTGAGTTCAAGGATAATGTGGGTAAAAGTGAGATTTGGGGGGGAAATGTGGGTTTTCATATGTGCATATGCACCAGTGAATGGAGCGAGGGAGGAGGAGAGAGAGAGATTTTGGAGCGAGTTGTATGAGTGTTGGGAGAGTTTTGGGGTAAATGATAAAATTTGTCTCTTGGGAGATTTGAATGCGGGAGTGGGAAGGGAGAGGGTGGGAAGAATAATAGGTCCATTTGGGGTAGGGGAGAGGAATGTGAATGGAGAAAGTTTGGTTGAGTTGTGTGTTGAAAGAAGGATGATAGTGGGGAATACTTGGTTTAAAAAAAGTGAGAATCATAAGTATACATGGAAGAGTGAGATAACGGGGGGGAGGGCGGTACTGGATTATGTGTGTGTAAATGAGAGGGATAGAGGCAGATTGTTAGATGTAAATGTATTTAGAGGGGCGGGGAGGGGGATATCGGATCACTATTTGGTGGTTGCAAGGATAAGGGTGGGAGGAGAGGTGATGGATAGGGAAAGGGGGGGAAAGAGGAGAGTAGAAGTAATAAAGGTGGAAAAATTGGAGGAGACAGTGTGTAAGAGGGAGTTTTGGAGAGGTATGGAGGATAGGTAGAAGTGAGAGGGACGGGAATTGGGGAGGTGGAAGGGGAGTGGATGAGATTTAAAGAGGCAGTATGTGAAGAGGCTAGAAGGGTATGTGGAGTAAAAGGGGTGGGTGTAAGCAGAAGGAAAGGGAGTGAATGGTGGAGTGAGGAGGTGAAGGATTTGGTGAAAAAGAAAAAAGAGGCCTATGTGAAATGGTTGGGGAATAGGAGAAGAGAAAGCTGGGAGGAATATAGAGGGGTTAGAGTGGAAGCAAAGAGGGCGGTGGAGAGGGAGAAGAGCAAAAGACGAATGGTGTAGAAAAGTGACGGAAAATTTTGAATCAGGGAGTAAGATGTTTTGGAAAGAAGTTAATAAGGAAGAAGAAGGAGGGGTTGGGGAGAGGATTAAGGGAGGAGATGGGAGTGGATAGGAGGAGAGGAAAGGGTGAGGAAGGGGAGGGGGGAGTAAGTATGTGGATTATTGAATAGAGGCGGGTAGGGGAGGAGAAGATTACAAGTGGATTGAGAATGGGGAAGGGAGGAGGTAATACAATGGAGGAAATTATTAGGGCTGAATAAAGGAAAAAAAGGAAGTCCGCAGGTTTGGATGGTGTGAGAATGGAAATGTTGCAGAAGGGAGGTATAGGGGGGGAGGAATGGCTGCATAGGTTATATAATATATGTTGGAGGAGTGGAGAATTTTACAGGATTGGGAGGATGGTGTTTGGAGGTACCTGCATGAGGAAGGGGATACGGGATGGAATGTGGAATTATATAGAGGTATATATCTTCAGAGTGTGGTAGGGGAAAGTGGAGAATACTGATTGAGAGAGGGCCAGGGCTAACGGAGGGGAGAAAGGGGGAAGAACAAGGCGGATTTAGGGAGGGAAGAGGGTGGGTGGACCAAGTGTTTACACTAAAGATGCTTGTGGAAAAAAGTATAGAGAGGAAAGAGAGGAAAGTGTATTGGGTGCTTTAGATTTAGAAAGCTTGTGTAGAGAGTGAAGGGAATTGTGGAGGTGTTGGAGGAAAATGGAGTGGGGGTAAATTAGGTAAAGGTATTAGGGCCTTTTATAGGAATAGTAGAATGTGTGAGAGTGTGGAGAGGAGAGTGAGATGTTTGGGGTGGTGAGAGGATTGAGGCAGGGGTGTGTAATGTCGCCGTGGCTATTCAAGTTGCAGAGGAATGGTGAGGGAGGGGAGGAGGGTGGAATTGATGAATGGGAATGATAGAAGGGAAGTGAACATGATACTGTTTGCGGACGATACAGCCCTGGTGGCGAAGAGCGCGGAAGGGCTGAGGTATTTGGTGAGGAGTTTGAGGAAAGAATGTGTATTATAGGGCTTAAATAAATCCAGGTAAAAAGAGTAAAGTGTTGTTAGTGTTTGAGGAGGGAGGAAAGAGGAGGGGAGGGTTAAGGGTTTAGAGTAGGGGGGTGTAGTATTGGAAGGAGTAAAGATTTTTAGATATTTAGGAATGGATGGGTAAGAGGGGAGGGATGAAGGAGGAGATAGAACATAGAGTAGGAGAAGGAATGAGAGCTTGAGTAGTCTGAGAGAATTATGGAAAGGGGGGATTTATCACAGAAAGTTAAGATAAGTATGTTTGAAAAAATTTGTGTACCAACGGTGTTGTATGGGTGTGAAACGTGGGGGTTGAATGCCAGGTCCAGGAAGAGAAGAAGTTGGAAGTATTTGAGATGAAGGGGTTGAGAGCGGTTTGTGGGGTTAGCAGAAAGGAGAGGATTAGGAATAGGGTGGTGAGGGAGAGATGTGTGATTGGAGGAATGGGTTGGTGGGAAGAGCGGAGAAGGGAATGTTAAGATGGTATGGGCATCTAGTGAGAATGGAGGAACAGAGAGTGGTTAGGAGAGTCTGGGAGGCGGAGGGGGATAGGAAGGAGAGGAAGGGAGAGACCAAGAAGGAGGTGGATGGATGGAATAAAGGAGATGCTGGAGGGAGGGATGAGGGAGGAAGAGGGTAGGGTGTTGGCGGGAGATAGAGAGGGATGGAGGAGGAGGGTGAGAGCGAGATGAGAGGGGGTGTGAATGAGAGAGGCTGTACGTACCACTACCCCGCTCAACGGAAAAGAGAAGAAAAAAAGGAAATAAAAAAAGAATATATATATATATATATATATATATATATATATATATATATATATATATATATATATATATATTATATATATATATATATATATATATATATATATATAGATATAATTCTCATATA
Organism: Trachelipus rathkii; assembly: GCA_015478945.1. Classification (NCBI taxonomy): domain Eukaryota; kingdom Metazoa; phylum Arthropoda; class Malacostraca; order Isopoda; family Trachelipodidae; genus Trachelipus; species Trachelipus rathkii. The sequence goes on from JABUQX010144116.1 coordinate 13,007, forward strand.
TATATATATATATATATATATATATACTATATATATCTATATCTTCTCATACTATATATATATATATATATATATATATATATATATATATATATACTATTATATATATTTATATATATATATCTATATATATATATCTTTATATATATATATATATATATACTCAATATATATATAAAAATATATATATATATCGACATTTATATATATATATATATATATATATATATATATATATATATATATATATATATATATATATATATATATATATATATATATATATATATATATATATATATATATATATATATATATACTGGGAAAAAATAAATATATATATATATATATATATATATATATATATATATATATATATATATATATGCCATTTTTTCTAACTCATATATAACAGATATATATATATATATATATATATATTGAAGATATTTAAAACTTTGAATCAACAGGAATAAATGTAAATGGTAAATATCTGAGTCATCTTAGGTTCGCAGATGATATAGTATTGTTTACTTCAGATCCTCTGGAACTAAAAATCATGGTTGAAAATTTAAGCATATCGAGTGAAAGAGTTGGACTAAAAATGAATACATCAAAAACTAAAGTAATGTTTAATAAGTTTATAAATCCCAAGCCCACAAAAATTGGAAATATAACACTGGAAAAAGTGTAGGAATATGTGTATTTAGGACAGATGATATCTTCAAATGGGGGGCTAATAAATGAAATTAAAAGAAGAGTGAAACTTGGATGGGTGGCAATGGGAAGATTAAGTCAAATTTTCAGGAGCAAAATGCCTCTATGTTTGAAAAGAAAAGTATATAATGAGTGCATTCTTCCTGTCATGACGTATGGATACTATATGTCAAATCAATTTAAAAAATATGGTGTCGCGGAGAAATATGGAGATATACATGCTGGGAATAGCACGCAGGGATAGAATATAGAAAACTTAGATTGAGGAATGATAAAGATCAAAGGGCATCATGACTGATAAAAAATAAAATGCAAATGGACGGGCCACGTAGCTAGACAACATGTCAACAGATAGACTAATGAAATATAAGACCTAACATGCGCTAGGCAGATGAGATTAGGCAATTGATGGGAATCACCTGGCAAACCATGGCAAAAGATAGAGAATTGTGGAAACTAATGAAGGAGGCTTATGTCTTGCAGTGAACAGAGTAGGGGCTATTGATGGTAAGTGATGATGATGAGTGGGATTGATATGTAAGTGATGATGATGAAGTTATTGATGATAACAATAATGATGATATGGAATGAGATAATGATGATGATAATATTTATATTACTGGTATTAATTCATAATATTAAATGATATATATATATATATATATATATATATATATATATATATATATATATATATATATATATATATATATATATACTATATATATACTATATATATATATATATATATATATATATATATACTATATATATATATATATATATATACATAAACATATATATATATATATATATATATATATATATATATATATATATATATATATATATATATATATATATATATATATATATATATATATATATATATATATATATATATATATATATATATGAGTTAATATGCAGGACCCACCAAGGCCCACAGAGAAATGGTGGGTCCTGGCTTATACATATTTTAAAGGTAAAAAAGAATTTAGATTGTGAAATGAATATTCGGCCAAAAATAAAAAAAAAACTAAATATACGATGTCCTTACATTATAAATAGTCCTAATATTACATAACAAAATCATATAATATATAGAATATTCAGTTCTTGAAGATAAGAGAAAATAGAGTTACTGTTAAAGTGGGAGGATTCAGATAAGATATGGGATAACCTTTTAGAAGGTGTTATGGACCATATAATAGAAAAATGACGACAGCGAATGGGGTTCAGTTGGGGACAATAAATGAAGATATGGTGAGCAGATTACGGGTATGGCGACTACAATATTTTCAGTTGGGAGGAGGGTCCCGTGACATGTAGTGTCTGTGAGTGATATTGGTGTGGCCAATACTGGGGCATGCAAGTATCACCTTGTGCAAGGGCTTTGGTCAATGTTCGGCTTTATATTTCTATGTTTTGCCCCTCGCTAATTACCCGTCCAACATTCTTGCTAATAAGACAGGAAGCCTTGCCGGAAAGCAGGATAGTAATCAATTGACAGGAGGCCACCTTGTTAAATGGCATCCGGGAGGTACCTAGAACAGCTCCGAAAAGAAGAGGCTGCCATTTTGGCCTCTCTGTTAGCGATTTCGTTGCCAGTTACCCCTACGTGAAAGGGGGTCCAACATAGTATGATTTATTTTTTACGAGAGTGGAGCAGCCGAAGAAATTGTTGTACATCGGATACCATTGTGTTTTTAGAATAGGGTGCATATTCATCAACTGAAATCTGATTTAGTTGTAAACTGTGTAGCCATGGCGCCTCTCCTAATCTGCTTCATTTTCATGGCTCAACAAGAAGACTGCTCATCAGATAGTTGCTAGAGATTGTGAATCACTCTTCAATCTAGTAATAATAATAATAATAATATTAATAATAATAATAATAATAATAATAATAATAATAATAATAATAATAATAATAATAATAATAATAATAATAATAATAATAATAATAATAATAA
>JABUQX010144117.1:12500-17500 GCA_015478945.1 Trachelipus rathkii
CCATCTAACATAACTTCACACTGGAGACCATCCTCATAACCTTCCTCTTATCCACGTTTACTTTCAAGCCCCTCCTTTTACACCCTGCCAAATCTACTCTACCAATCCTCTCAAACTCTCTTCTGATTCGCCACAGGACCAAATCATCCGCACATAATAGGTAGGGCACCTCACTTATCTCCATTCTCCACCATTCTACCACCATTTCCTGCCACCCCCACCTCGAATTCTTTCATAACCCCATCCATATACAAATTGAATAACCAAGGAGACATAACACAACCCTGTCTCACTCCGCTATTAATCCTAAACCAATCACCATTGACACCATTTATTTACACACGCTTCACTATCGTCATACATACTTTTGATTCACTCAGAAGCCTACCACCAACACCATATACCACTAACACCTGCCATAAACCTTCCTATTAACTCTATCATGCGCCTGTTGCAATCCATAAAACCTAAATACAATTTATTGTTCTTCTCGCTCATGCGCTCCGTTCATATATATATATATATATATATATATATATATATATATATATATATATATATATATATATATATATATATATATATATATATATATATATATATATATATATATATATAGGTATATATATATATATATATATAACTATATACTATATATATATATATATATATATATATATATATATATATATATATATATATATATATATATATATATATATATATATATATATATAGGTATATATATATATATATATATATATATATATATATATATATATATATATATATATATATATATATATGTATGTATATTTATCTCTTCTATATATTGCAATGGAATACATAGTCAAATTTTTCAAACTGGCTCGCGTAAGCCAGTGAGTAGATAAAGAAATAAATGACTCGTTTGAATATTTAGCTATCATGTAGTAAATGATATCTGATCAGTATTAGATTACTTCATTTTGTGCAAAATTGAGTGAATTCAATCAATTTGGTAAGTTAATGGGGTTACAAAAATATTTTCTATAGAAATAAAATATTTGGTTGAAGATGGGCAACAAGTTCTATGAGTCCCTGCTCTTCATTGATTGTGATTTGGGGTCATTATTATGTCAAACCTTTTTGGGAAGAAATTTCCCTCAAGACTCACTTGTTCAGCTTCGATCTTTCGCTATTTTTGGGGTGTCCAGTGTTCTTAGAAAATACAAGATTCTCCTTTACTATCCAAATTTTGACTTCCAGATATTCTCTTCGGTGATGATTTTCCATATGTTTGTGAAGTGGCATTGTATTAAATGTTTTGTTGAACTGTATGTTTTATTTTCTGTGGCATATTTACACTCTATTAAAGATTTTGTAACATTAATTAATAATAAAAAAATCTTTTAAGAATGATGGCATTTTAAAACAATTTTGTGAGTTATTATTATGACAAATCTGTAATCAATTAATGAATAAAATCTTTATCAAAAATATATTAATGAATATATATATATATATATATATATATATATATATATATATATATATATATATATATATATATATATATATATATATATATATATATATATATATATATATATATATATTTTTTTTTTATATATATATAATTATTTTACATTTCTTTATAGTTAAAGGAAAGTTCATTAGAAATTCGGTTCCGGCCGGAATTTTTTTGGGATTCCGGCTAATTCCGGTTCCGGCCGGAACTGAAAATTTCAGTTCCGGTACACCCCTAATATATATATATATATATATATATATATATATATATATATATATATATATATATATATATATATATATATATATATATATATACTATATATATATAGGCTCCTATATATATATATACGGTGGCGTACATCAGGGGGTCCAGGGCCATGGCACACCTAAATTTCTTAGACACTAAGCTTTCTAAGTATCATATCCGTTTATAACATAAAATCAGAGGTTAAATTATATATATATATATATATATCTATATATGTATATACTATATATATATATATATATATATATAAAAATAAATTTTTTTATATATATATATATATATATATATATATATATATATATATATATATATATATATATATATATATATATATATATATATATATATATATATATATATATATATATATATATATATATATATATATATATATAAATTTTTTAATCTGGCCCCCCCTAAAAAAAATTCTGTATACACCACTATATATATATATATATATATATATATATATATATATATATATATATATATATATATATATATATATATATATATATATATATATATATATATATATATATATATATATATATATATATATATATACCCGCATATGTAACATCGCGATATGAACCAATCTTCATTGCAAATTCAATAACATGTTTACATTTCTCCATTGTAATTGCGGTTGCTACTATTCCAATATTGAAGAACTTATTCGCCTAATAGACTCATGCAACCCAAAATGCATCTGTCTCCTCTCTTACAACTTTAATTATGTGGCTATAGTCTTTTTACCCCTCCCTCTAAATATAAATCTCCCCTCATGTCTGCTCAACAAAAATACGACGAAGAAAGAGTTGATTTTCTATCCTTCACATCTCCCTTCCCCTCAAAACAAGACTGTAAGCTACATGTAGCAGCGAGAATTCATCTAGCTTATGACTATACCATCTGCTCGATCTCCAAGCTGTAAATTCATCCAACAGGAATTGGAATCCCTATTTCAACAGCTACCCCCTCCCCCCTGTTTAAATTATGAGAGGCTTCAACCTCTGTCATCCCTTATTGGGGGGGGTGACATAACCCGGAAGAACCCCGAAATTTCTCCTCCACCATCAATTCTCCAACTCTCAACTCTGCAATCTGTAAAGTAGTCCTAAAAATATTTCATAAGTCTAACCACCATCCACCCATAGTACTTCACTATAGCCTAGATATTTTGGACACAATTTCCGCCCCAACTCTTGTTGCTGATATCTTAAGTTTCAGCTCTTGCTATCCTGAACATTTCCAGAACATTCGCCACAAACTTTACAATTCAATTTCTCTGCAAAGATGAAATATAATTTTCCATACAATCATCTCTTTACTATTCAATCGATACAATCATCTCTTTACTCTTCAAGCGTATCGGACAGCTTTAGCTGCCTACAAACACAGAGCTCTTGGTCCAGTTGGAATTTCTTATGCAATACTGCACCATCTTCGCCCTTCTTCATTCCCTCATGTATGTTCAACAGAATCTGGGTTGAAGGCGTCTTAACTCTTAACTCTCTGTGTGGTCAACTCCCTATATGGTTTCGAATCTCAAACCTAGGACCCCAATCAAGCAGACAACATATGGCCGATTTCCCTTACTTGCCACAAGTGCAGCTTATGAAAAATATGGTACCGTTCACTTTTTTCCTGTCCTGGAGTAATCAAGCTTTTTCTAAATTCCAATTCGGCTTCCACAAGCACTGATCAACGGTTGATCCCTTACCTCGATAGACCATGGCACCAGAAAGGTATTCTCTGAGGAGAAAATGGTTCAGGGGTTTTCATTGATATAGAGGGGGCCCATGATACACGGAAAACTGGTACCCGAAAAAAAAAATCACTCATGATTTATGTGGACTGCCTCCGCTGCTCTTTATTCAAAATTTACTATCAAAGAGAACATTTCAGGTACACCATTCCTTCGTTCTCTCCAGACCATTTACCATAGCAATAGATTGAAGGTGTAGCCAAAGGCTCCATTTTCAGTGTTCTTCTCTTTTCCATCGGATTGACGATATTGTTGACTGCATTCCAGTTATCAATCACTGTGTGTTGACGACAAGATTGTATGCTGAAGGAACCAAACAGACTTGCATAGAACGTCACCTTCAAATTATCAGAAATAACATCATTTGAGTGGAATAATTCTCAAGATTTCCGATTCCCCCAACAAAAACCTTCATCGTCTTATTCATACATAGAAGGGATAAATGGTAACCGCCATATGCCCCAACTAGGGTTGGCCGACGCACCAGGTGCGGTGAGGTGCGTGGTACGCACATTTTGGTGCGGTGCGGTGCGTCCAGTGTACCGGTGCGGGGCGCATTGAAACATAGGTGCGGTGATGTGCGGTGCGGCAAAAATGACTTTCGGTGCGGTGCAGTGCGGTGCGCAAAATTCCGGTGCTCGGCCAACCCTAGCCCCAACCCCATTATTAATCTGTATGGCCCACCCACAGAAGTGAAATCGCAAGGAAGAAGATTCCTTGGCCTTATCTTAAACGATCTACTCACCTCCTTCCTTCACATTAACCAACTGAAAACTACTTGCCATCATGCTTTGGACCTCCACCACCATTTAACCTCTAAAGCGAGAAAACACACCGAAAATCTCAATCCCACCCTTTTGTCGCTCTTATCTGCGCACAATTAAATTAAGGTTACCTCAGTAAGTGGCCAAACATTCGCCATATTATTATCACAGCTAAACCCAATTCAAAACGAGGGTATTCGTATTGTGACGGGGCTTACGTTTATTCCCAATATTGATAGCTTTGGGGTCTAAGCAAACAATAGTCTCTCTCCTTTCAAAGAGAGTGCCGAATTCCACCTATATCCGGTTCCAAACACTTCATCCCTTAGCAATGACTCACTCCACTTAGGGAAGAAGTGACTTAAAATCCAACCTATTGACCACTTGCTATTGTAGTATATATAAATCGTTCTCTCTTCTAAATATTCTAGTATGTAAAGTATTGTTACACACCTACGGTAAATATTACATCACATGGCTCTTTCCCATAGCCTCTGTCTGTAAAGCCTTGGATTTCCATTCTGACAGGTAAGAGACTTGCATCTAAATAGTCAAACTAAAGAACTTCTTCTCGTTACACTCCATCGATCATGGGGATTCTTTTCAAATCTACATAGATGGTTCCAAATCTGAAGTGTAATGCAGAAATTTTTCCAAACCACATTCTCTCATACTCTTCCCT